>JAGSMU010000182.1:0-60749 GCA_029286865.1 Teinopalpus imperialis | reverse complement strand
CACGCTATAGTTGCGTAGCTTGTTATGCTGCATTTGGTTCACGTTATAGTTGCGTAGCTTGTTATGCTGCATTTGGTTCACGTTATAGTTGCGTAGCTTGTTATGCTGCATTTGGTTCACGTTATAGTTGCGTAGCTTGTTATGTTGCATTTGGTTCACGCTATAGTTGCGTAGCTTGTTATGTTGCATTTGGTTCACGTTATAGTTGCGTAGCTTGTTATGTTGCATTTGGTTCACGTTATAGTTGCGTAGCTTGTTATGCTGCATTTGGTTCACGCTATAGTTGCGTAGCTTGTTATGCTGCATTTGGTTCACGTTATAGTTGCGTAGCTTGTTATGCTGCATTTGGTTCACGCTATAGTTGCGTAGCTTGTTATGCTGCATTTGGTTCACGTTATAGTTGCGTAGCTTGTTATGCTGCATTTGGTTCACGTTATAGTTGCGTAGCTTGTTATGCTGCATTTGGTTCACGTTATAGTTGCGTAGCTTGTTATGCTGCATTTGGTTCACGTTATAGTTGCGTAGCTTGTTATGCTGCATTTGGTTCACGCTATAGTTGCGTAGCTTGTTATGCTGCATTTGGTTCACGTTATAGTTGCGTAGCTTGTTATGCTGCATTTGGTTCACGTTATAGTTGCGTAGCTTGTTATGTTGCATTTGGTTCACGTTATAGTTGCGTAGCTTGTTATGCTGCATTTGGTTCACGTTATAGTTGCGTAGCTTGTTATGCTGCATTTGGTTCACGCTATAGTTGCGTAGCTTGTTATGCTGCATTTGGTTCACGTTATAGTTGCGTAGCTTGTTATGCTGCATTTGGTTCACGTTATAGTTGCGTAGCTTGTTATGTTGCATTTGGTTCACGTTATAGTTGCGTAGCTTGTTATGCTGCATTTGGTTCACGTTATAGTTGCGTAGCTTGTTATGCTGCATTTGGTTCACGTTATAGTTGCGTAGCTTGTTATGTTGCATTTGGTTCACGTTATAGTTGCGTAGCTTGTTATGTTGCATTTGGTTCACGTTATAGTTGCGTAGCTTGTTATGCTGCATTTGGTTCACGTTATAGTTGCGTAGCTTGTTATGCTGCATTTGGTTCACGTTATAGTTGCGTAGCTTGTTATGCTGCATTTGGTTCACGTTATAGTTGCGTAGCTTGTTATGTTGCATTTGGTTCACGTTATAGTTGCGTAGCTTGTTATGTTGCATTTGGTTCACGTTATAGTTGCGTAGCTTGTTATGCTGCATTTGGTTCACGTTATAGTTGCGTAGCTTGTTATGCTGCATTTGGTTCACGTTATAGTTGCGTAGCTTGTTATGCTGCATTTGGTTCACGTTATAGTTGCGTAGCTTGTTATGTTGCATTTGGTTCACGTTATAGTTGCGTAGCTTGTTATGCTGCATTTGGTTCACGTTATAGTTGCGTAGCTTGTTATGCTGCATTTGGTTCACGTTATAGTTGCGTAGCTTGTTATGTTGCATTTGGTTCACGTTATAGTTGCGTAGCTTGTTATGTTGCATTTGGTTCACGTTATAGTTGCGTAGCTTGTTATGTTGCATTTGGTTCACGTTATAGTTGCGTAGCTTGTTATGCTGCATTTGGTTCACGTTATAGTTGCGTAGCTTGTTATGCTGCATTTGGTTCACGTTATAGTTGCGTAGCTTGTTATGTTGCATTTGGTTCACGTTATAGTTGCGTAGCTTGTTATGTTGCATTTGGTTCACGTTATAGTTGCGTAGCTTGTTATGTTGCATTTGGTTCACGTTATAGTTGCGTAGCTTGTTATGTTGCATTTGGTTCACGTTATAGTTGCGTAGCTTGTTATGTTGCATTTGGTTCACGTTATAGTTGCGTAGCTTGTTATGCTGCATTTGGTTCACGTTATAGTTGCGTAGCTTGTTATGCTGCATTTGGTTCACGTTATAGTTGCGTAGCTTGTTATGCTGCATTTGGTTCACGTTATAGTTGCGTAGCTTGTTATGCTGCATTTGGTTCACGTTATAGTTGCGTAGCTTGTTATGCTGCATTTGGTTCACGTTATAGTTGCGTAGCTTGTTATGCTGCATTTGGTTCACGCTATAGTTGCGTAGCTTGTTATGCTGCATTTGGTTCACGCTATAGTTGCGTAGCTTGTTATGCTGCATTTGGTTCACGTTATAGTTGCGTAGCTTGTTATGCTGCATTTGGTTCACGCTATAGTTGCGTAGCTTGTTATGCTGCATTTGGTTCACGTTATAGTTGCGTAGCTTGTTATGTTGCATTTGGTTCACGCTATAGTTGCGTAGCTTGTTATGCTGCATTTGGTTCACGTTATAGTTGCGTAGCTTGTTATGTTGCATTTGGTTCACGTTATAGTTGCGTAGCTTGTTATGTTGCATTTGGTTCACGCTATAGTTGCGTAGCTTGTTATGTTGCATTTGGTTCACGTTATAGTTGCGTAGCTTGTTATGCTGCATTTGGTTCACGTTATAGTTGCGTAGCTTGTTATGCTGCATTTGGTTCACGTTATAGTTGCGTAGCTTGTTATGCTGCATTTGGTTCACGTTATAGTTGCGTAGCTTGTTATGCTGCATTTGGTTCACGCTATAGTTGCGCAGCTTGTTATGCTGCATTTGGTTCACGTTATAGCTGCGTAGCTTGTTATGCTGCATTTGGTTCACGCTATAGTTGCGCAGCTTGTTATGCTGCATTTGGTTCACGTTATAGTTGCGTAGCTTGTTGCGTTGCATTTGGTTCACGCTATAGTTGCGCAGCTTGTTATGCTGCATTTGGTTCACGCTATAGTTGCGCAGCTTGTTATGCTGCATTTGGTTCACGCTATAGTTGCGTAGCTTGTTATGCTGCATTTGGTTCACGCTATAGTTGCGCAGCTTGTTATGTTGCATTTGGTTCACGTTATAGTTGCGTAGCTTGTTATGTTGCATTTGGTTCACGCTATAGTTGCGCAGCTTGTTATGCTGCATTTGGTTCACGCTATAGTTGCGTAGCTTGTTATGCTGCATTTGGTTCACGTTATAGTTGCGTAGCTTGTTATGTTGCATTTGGTTCACGCTATAGTTGCGTAGCTTGTTATGCTGCATTTGGTTCACGTTATAGTTGCGTAGCTTGTTATGTTGCATTTGGTTCACGTTATAGTTGCGTAGCTTATGTTGCATTTGGTTCACGCTATAGTTGCGTAGCTTGTTATGTTGCATTTGGTTCACGCTATAGTTGCGTAGCTTATGTTGCATTTGGTTCACGCTATAGTTGCGTAGCTTGTTATGTTGCATTTGGTTCACGCTATAGTTGCGCAGCTTGTTATGTTGCATTTGGTTCACGTTATAGCTGCGTAGCTTGTTGCGTTGCATTTGGTTCACGTTATAGTTGCGTAGCTTGTTATGCTGCATTTGGTTCACGTTATAGTTGCGTAGCTTGTTATGCTGCATTTGGTTCACGCTATAGTTGCGTAGCTTGTTATGTTGCATTTGGTTCACGTTATAGTTGCGTAGCTTGTTATGTTGCATTTGGTTCACGTTATAGTTGCGTAGCTTGTTATGTTGCATTTGTCTACGTTATAGTTGCGTAGCTTGTTATGTTGCATTTGGTTCACGTTATAGCTGCGTAGCTTGTTGCGTTGCATTTGGTTCACGTTATAGCTGCGTAGCTTGTTGCGTTGCATTTGGTTCACGTTATAGCTGCGTAGCTTGTTGCGTTGCATTTGGTTCACGTTATAGCTGCGTAGCTTGTTATGTTGCATTTGGTTCACGTTATAGTTGCGCAGCTTGTTATGTTGCATTTGGTTCAATGCTATAGTTGCGTAGCTTGTTATGCTGCATCGGTTCACGCTATAGTTGCGTAGCTTGTTATGCTGCATCGGTTCACGTTATAGTTGCGTAGCTTGTTATGTTGCATTTGGTCTACGTTATAGTTGCGTAGCTTGTTGCGTTGCATTTGGTTCACGTTATAGTTGCGTAGCTTGTTATGCTGCATTTGGTTCAATGCTATAGTTGCGTAGCTTGTTATGTTGCATTTGGTTCACGTTATAGTTGCGTAGCTTGTTATGTTGCATTTGGTTCACGTTATAGTTGCGTAGCTTGTTATATTGCATTTGGTTTACGTTATAGTTTCGTAGCTTGTTATGTTGCATTTGGTTCACGTTATAGTTGCATAGCTTATGTTGCATTTGGTTCACGTTATAGTTGCGTAGCTTGTTATGTTGCATTTGGTTCACGTTATAGTTGCGTAGCTTGTTATGTTGCATTTGGTTCACGTTATAGTTGCGTAGCTTATGTTGCATTTGGTTCACGTTATAGTTGCGTAGCTTGTTATGTTGCATTTGGTTCACGTTATAGTTGCGTAGCTTATGTTGCATTTGGTTCACGTTATAGTTGCATAGCTTGTATGTTAAGATCTTTTATAATTAAAAAATATAGAAAAATATTTTTTAGAGGATATTTAAAAGTTTCTCGTACACTGTAATCACTACGCTCACTTACACTTAAGTGCAAGTACTTAACACTTCAAAGATTTAAAATAAATTTTATTCACAACTTTCTGCTTATTCTTTATTGAAAGCCCCTCGTAGCAATTTTAAAAAACAAATCTTACTTGTATAATAGTGATGGAAACTGTGTCCGGTTCGATATCATCCAGGAGCTTATGTGCGTCAACACCCGGCTCCAAATTCTCCATATTCCTGGTAAATAAAAATAAACGTATGTTGAACTAATAAGAAATTATGTGAAGATCACTCAACTCGTGTGTCATCTAAAATTTTAATCGTGTGTAACACTTGAGGAATTAACATGGATATACATATATACATACATAACAAAAATATAAGTTAGACACCGTTGTTTGACTAATAAATTAAATGAAAAAACTTGATGCCACCAATTCATCCATCAATCATAATACGTCCAGACTTAAAAACCAACAATGCGTGTATCGTTGTCTAGTTATTATTATTTTTTAATTTAATCGAGAGAAACAAACGAGCACACGACCTACGACATCTACATTCATACTTGACATGAAATCATAATGCAGATCCGTTGTCACCCTTGAGGACCGAGATGGAGTGCCTCGTCACCAGTAACAAAGGTCTCCGGATCCAGTATCAGCTGCTATTTAACGCTGGTATTCTATGATGGCGCGGTCTTACCCCGGTCGAACTGACCTGGCTAAGAGGACGGTCTCTTACATTATGGCGTGACAATCAGACCATAGACATGGGATCAGGTGTTGTCATCTCATGCCCGCTCAGTCCTCGTGGGCATCTCGAATCTTAGTTAAGGATTGACGTAGATATCATGGGCAGCTGTTTCTCACTCATCACTAAGCATTATATGGAGCGTCAATAGCCTTAATAGGGTACGATCTGCAATACTTTAGGTCGTGGGTTCGAATCCACCATTAGTTTTTTTTTTTGTGCGAGTATTGCTGTTGGTCCAGAGGCCTGTACAGCTTTATCTAATTAGATTCGCGAGCGCGAGGCCCGCCGAGTAGGCAGACAACGACTATACTGCTTCACTGCTGCACTCCGACCCCCGCGGACGCGAACGTCGACGGCAACAGAGGGGGGCGATAATACGATCCGATGCCCCTCATAACGAGGTACGAGACCTCGGTTCGGATCTCTGTCTAAAGGTCCACCAGGACTTGTCGTGTACCATTTCCTAGCACAAGCTTTTAAACTCAGTTGAGAGTGGTTAACCGGAATGTTGGTAAGGTTAAACGCAATGTATAGCAATATTAAAAAAATAATAAACGCCACAGTTTAACGACGACAGTATTACTATACTAAAAACTTGATTTAGGTACATACTTAAATACTGAAAGTCCTATCTAGCTACACTGGCCTAGTTAATAGTCCGGTATTTCCTATTTCCTCATGGATGACATTGGATTAGTACATATTGAATCTTTGTTGTGATTGAAGGTATTTATGGGTTGCAGTCATCGCTTACTATCAGGTCAGCGTGTCCTTCTAATATTATAAAGAACGGTGATCAACCACATCGAGCTATGAAAGAGACTTATATTTTTAAGTCATAAATATATTATTATTAATAACGCACAGTGGTATTGCCAATGATCGAGATGATGTGAGTGTAGGGATCCAGAGACCTTTATTACTGGTGACGAGGCAGTCCCCATGGGTGATGAAGATCTACTTGATGATACCTTATCGACATTCAACGGATATCGTGGGCCGCAGGAATCACTTACCTTCAGGTAAAATGTGTGTGAGTTTGTTATCTTCAAATAAAAAAAAAACGAAAATCTTACAACCGTTACTTTCCAAACCCTTGGAAGAAAATATCATATGTGATTCATTATAAACAGTTATTACTGCACCTCATTATTCATACCGGCGATATGCGGATGTGACGACGGTGGTCCCCTAAGATGGAAGCGACCTAATAATACTCCTAGTGGCAACCGGGAACATCCACAATGTTAGTGACTCTAAAGCAATACTCACTTTCTACTTCCCGAATGGAAACGACCACCTTCACCCCGTATTCTGTTCATGGCGTGCCTGTGACGGGACTCGTGTAGATATTTCTGAAATAATATAATAATGCTGTAAGGAATTTTATTTCATGACTTATGTGTTATGAGAGAACTTATTATCGTTATTTTTTTATAAGATTCGCTTGACGAAAGAAGGAAACAGCTACTGGTGTGTGAAAGATTTCATACATTTCTAAACGACAATGTATTCTTTATATGACATCAAAGGTGACAAAAATGACACAGTTCACCTGTTACTAAGTGCTTATTGTGGCGCTTGTCCTCAAGGAAGCAACACATCGCGCACAAAGATCGCGATCTTGTGTTGCCAGTACTAACGAATTAAAATGAAATCGTATTACCTGGTAATCGATTGTAGGATTCCTACTTGCAAGGAGTCTCCTGGGGAGAAAGCAAGGTTGTGGTATTTCTAATCACTAAAACTGTGGCTATCTTTAGTGCATTGGGCGGGGGACATGCCCCAGGCAAGGACACGCCTTCCCTAGCATCCCAGGGACTGGACTACAGGGCAGAGCATCAGCTAGCCTATATTCACAACATTTCCATAAATATTGTTACTCACCGGTCTCTCTTTGGAAATCTTGCCAAGCTTGTGGAGCCTGGCCCTAGCGGCTCTACGCTTAAGGATCCGCTTATACTGGCGCGCGTTCACATACAGAAGTGGTTCTTCGTCAGAAGCCGCACCACCACAGGACTAGATCCGCCTCTCGAGTTCGAACTTGAGCCGTTCACCATCTGGGGGCAAATAAATAATTATTTTAGTAACTGTTTACAGTGATTCCACAACTCGCGTACATATGTTAAAAATTTTACATAATATTTTATAAGGAACTGAAATATTTTCTAATCAACTACAATATATCCGCCTGATCGATTAAATCAAATCAAAATAAGCTTTATTCAAGTAGGTTTACACAAAACATTTTTGAGTTAAGTCAAGTTAGCTAATGGGACCACCGCTTCGGACGGCAGCTGCTAGCGAGAAGAAATGGCAAGAAACTTTTCTTTTCATTTTTTTTTATAAATTATAATTTACAAAATGTCCAAGAATTGTCCAGTATTGAAGTCAGATCTCAAAGTTTAAATCCAAGCATATCTAACAGACATATATGCGGACTAAGACAAACAGTAGTAAGATTTTTTGATTAATTACTTTTTAACCAACATTTTCAATCTGTTTAATTGGAAATCGGATGTTTAATGGAAATTGCGGAATTTTGCGTATGCTATTACCCCCGAGCGTGTACTATCTTTAATAGAATCATCAACTGTGCAGTATATTTTATAGTGTAGTATTTACAGCATAGATCTTCCCCTTCTCTTTTTTTTTTGAATGTGAGTATTGCTGTTAGTCCAGAGACCTCTACAGTTTTATCTAATTAGACTCGCGAGAGGGTGGCCCGCTGAGTAGGACTAGCGCGGAGACCACCGCTGCACTCCGACTTCTGTGGACGTAGAACGTCGACTACAACAGAGGGGGGCGATAATACGATCCGAGGGCCCCTCATAAAGAGGTACGAGACGTCGACTCGGATCGCTATGTAAAGGATCACCTTTATCAAGTTTGATGTAATGCATGTGGAATAACATCGGAGGAAGAAGCGACAACCAGTCAATTGTGAAACACAAATTTTCTTTTGAATTTCATTTGAAATAAATTTTTCTTATAGTTAAAAAATAAAACCAATAAATGTTTTTTTGAAAAATTCGCCCAAGTTTTTTTAACAGATACCAGAAAAAAATATTTTTAATTATTGTCGCCTTTAAATTTTGATGTTTAACTGTTACTGTTAAAATTGTTTATTGATCTCCAGACATCTATGGTAACTGAGTCTAGAGGCATAGCTTTCATACATTGATATTTCGACACGATACGTAATTCCTCTGTCAGAAGCAACTGACCGAGCCGAGGTTCGGCCCTCTTGGGCACCCTCGAGTCAGACGCTCTCGCGAAACAGGGTGACGGTCCAAGCCGAGGCTCCCTCTCGGGAGCCCTTGCGCTGGTTACCCATATACAGAGGTCTCGACTGAGAGCCATAAGCGCTCGGTCACCTCTCAACCCGGTGAAACTGTAAAAGCCCTGGGGCTAACAGCGGCCATCAGCCCGAAAAAAAAAAAAAAAAAAACGAGACGTAATTTTCGGTGATTTTATAATAAATGATTGGCCTTATTATATTTATTACCTAAGCTGAATCTTCTTCTTAGATACGTAATTTTTATTATTTTTTGTACGTACATATTTACTTTATTGTTTGATATAGATCGCAATATATTAAAAATTACATTTTGCTTCTTTTTAATTTTATTTATATACCAACGTCTTACAATCTTCGGCCTGGCATCGTTCGGAGGAGAAGTGATGAGTCACACTGTATCGAAACCTGGTCCCATCGCAGTATTGCTATGTATAGTATATTGTGCCATGTGTGCTTTATGAAGGTAGCTTGCCATCACTATGTTGGATTGGTTGACGGCTTGTTGCTGAGGTACGGCTCCGCTGATGCCCGCCAGCTGCACCAGGTTGCCATTTAAATTGACCACTGGAAAATAAGATTATTCTTAACAACAGCTTATTTTTTTGTCATAAAAAGCGTGATGGTTAAGCGGCTAGGATTGGTTTCGCAATCCTGGGTTGGTATTCCAGTAGCTTATATACCAATAACTTATATTTAGTTACCAAAAAATCATACCTTTACATATAAATGTAAATGTCAAGACTTAATCTTGACTATAAACGGTGCTATAGATCATTAGCCTGTTTACTAAATAATAAAATGGGCTGTCGAGGATCCGTGACGGACCGCTCCAGGATTAAATGCAGAAAGCGGTGCTCCTCGATACCCATATCGTTTGCCTTGTTTTGTTTCTTTCCCTTTCTCCCTGAACTGAGGTTGTGGTTTCCTCTGTCGAGGGATTCCCATCTGCTTGATCTATTAAAGACGGTTGGTCATACATGGTTTGGTCATTTTATTTTTCCTCATCCACCCAAATAAGATTTTGGTCATTTCCTTTTTTTTATTATTACATTAAGTGTAACAAACGGCCATACAGTTCACCTGTTGGTAAGTGACTCCTGCGGCCCATGAATTCTACATTCATCCTGAACAAGGAATCATAATGCAGATGTGTTGTCACCCTTGAGCTCAGTCCTCAATGTCTCTCAAATGCCTCGTCACCAGTAATAAAGGTCTCCGAATCCCTACCCTCACCAGACGAAACAAGCAAAATTATGCTGCTATCTTACGTTGGTATTCTATCGGACTAACCCATTCATTCTATAGCTAGAAACAAAATGCAGTGTAGATCTACCACTGTCGAATGTGAAACGGCTACCCGTGTTTGTGGGTGTGTTAGTCAGTGCTTAATGCTCAACCTTATCTTGTAAAAACCACACCATCTGCAACTGAAATCGAAAAGTGGCGGGATCCGGAGACCCAGTTAATGGTGGTGAAACATTCCTCAGCGGAGAAAGTCATATGCATCTTGAATATTTTTTGAGGATGGACGTAGGTGTTTATGTTTAGGTGGGGCACAGTCAACACCATCATAATTGTGTGCAAGGATGTCACCATTGCTTTCATAAAAAAAAACACGGTAATAAATTTTTAAATAGGTACACTGCCGGCCAAAAGTTTTGGACCACCTTTAATTAAAGTAGGAAAATAAAGTAAAACTCCAATAAAATATTAAACAAACCCAAGTAAACTCGGGTAATAATAAGTCAGAAACACGTGTTTTCATTAGCTAACTAATCCTAATTATTGACCAATACGTAACTAAAGCAAAGCAATTAGTAATGAGGACATTATAAAAATATTAATACGACTCTAGCACCTGGCTCTAGCGCAGCGTTTGTCGGTGTTTGAAAACAATAGATGTTTATTGTCCAATAACTTGAAAATCAACAAAAGAATGACTTCTTTAAATATTCGATACTAACAATAGAATATGCAGATGTGCATTTATTTTATTTATCCTATGGGATTTTATTACAATTGAGGGATAATTATGTTGTTTATGTCTTATGTGATGTCTTAAACTTTTGGCCAGCAGTGTATATAGGTCGGCTAGTCTAGTGACTTTGTTGATCGTAAACGGACTCACGAGCAGGCTGATGAATAATCTGGTGCTGATCAATTGCTTGTTGCGGTGCGCTGGCGGTGGGCTGGTAGATGAAGGTCTGGCCGTCTGGGGTCTGAACCAGCTGCATCGGCTGGATGTTATTATTCGTCCCTGTAATGAAGTATACATGATAAATTGACACTCATTCAAGTAGAGATTGTGGAAACAGATGTTTATCATCGGACATCAAGACGTCGATGTTTCCATCCTTTCGTTGTGAATATTCCTCGTATTCCGAAGCTATAATGGTCCTTCTTTTTATCACTACGAGAATAACACACGAGCACACAGTTCATCTGATGGTAAGTGATTCCTGCTGCCCATGACATCTACATACATCCTTGACAAGGAATCATAATGAAGATGCGTAGTCACCCTTGAGGATTGAGTTCGTATGCCTAGTCTTATTACTGAATAAGACCTTTATTACCTCCGGAGCCTTACACTCACCAGACGAAACACGTGGTCCTCTACCCCGATCGAGTTAACCATTCATTTCACTTTTTCACCTACGACTATTGTTTTTTTTTTATAACATGACAGGAGTGACAAACCAGCATCCCTGGTCACAACTGTCCTCCATGACGTCTGGATTCATCCTTAGAAAATATTGAATATAATATTAAAATTTACGTAAATTGTCATCGCTGATGACGGAGATGAAATGCCTCGTTACTAGTGATGGGATCTCCGAATCCCTCGACAGACGACGACACGAAACACAACTGCGCATGCTAGTATTTCACACACCTATTCTGAGGGTACGGTCTTCCCCTAGTCGAGCTGATCAATTTCTGTTAGTGCCAGAAACAAGGATGAATTCTTTTTTCTCCAGCCCCTACTTTCGATGCTATGAAAAGACATTCTTACAGTCTTTTTAGAAATGTCTTCTTTTAATAAGTAACCATTTAATTGCCTAAACCTAAACCTTGTCTGTAGGTTTGTGCATGCTAATCTCCATAACGGCTGAAGCGAATTGTATGCGATTTTCAGATAACTGGGACATCCGCTACGTAATATGATGTTCATCAGTGTCTCGATGTCGCCCTTTAGAATTTGTTTGCGGGGGGGGAGATAGACAGACGCTATATATATAGGCTGATGGCCCGACATTGCGATCCTGCATATAGACGCCTCAATATTTTCTAGGGGGGGGGGGGATCTATCGCCGTGCAGTGTAACGATGATTTATAATAAATCAGGGTACCACCTCCACGTTTTCCTGGACGGTCATTTCTGACCATTCTGTAGTTAGCCACCTTAGGGTTCCGAAGCATGATGTCGATTTGATGGGTTATGAGGAATTCGACGACTTCCTCCATCCGTTTTTTAAGGCCGTTTGCGTTAAAATAGGCTACGGCTAACGATTTAGGTTTTACTCGCGACGAATAGAGCATTTCTGATTATATTTGTTTTATTTTTACATTTAGTGTCTTGCCGTTTTAATTGATGAATTAAATTAGGCCGTTTGGTACATATTAAATTAGTTTTAATTTAATTAGTACGGAATCTTTTTACAGCTTTGATAAGCTCGATGTGCTCCACAACCGCCATGAGCTTTTCATTTGCCGAACCGAACGTTCGCGAAAACAGCTAATTCATCTAGATCAATGAAGTCACACATCAGTGAAAAATCATCTGCTACGGAGCCCGATCGTTCCCCGGTCGGGACCGCGAAGCGCGCCGTACGCTTTGTAGGCGCGGGGGCGGCCAGACTCGAGACGTGGGCGGGGGCGGGGGGGTGGGGGGACACGGTCGCGGGCGAGCGGGTGCAGCGGGGCGCGCGGGTGCAGCGGGGCGCGCGGCGCGGTCAATGCTATTGGTGGAGCTATAATATATGGCACCGGGGGGCTCGGAGCCGCGTGGGTAGCGCCAATGCTTGGCTTCAGCAGGCGCGCGGGGCGGAGCCGTTTCCGACTAATGACTGAGTCAGACTGAGGCGACACCGTGTAAGGCGTACGTTATTAAAGAAACCTGTTCTAATGTTGCGCGCTTTAAATTAAATTTTGTTCGTGTGTAATTGTCTCATTATTGTCATTACGAATCCTTCACGACAATAATGGAAATGGCGGATTCGAATCTACTACGACTTTAAGTTTCGCAGACCGTAACCTGAACAATAAGGCTATTGACACACCGTCGTCACGTCTAAAATTTTTTTAAAGAGAAAGATGTTTCAAGAATCATGTAAAATTGAAGCTTTTGCAATAAATACTAACTAAAATTATACATACAAAATCCAAATTAACGCCTTATATAGCACAAACGCTATAACTATTTATGCTATATTGGATAACGCACATAAATTACAGTGGACTAGGGAAGTGGATGACAAGTGTATTGCCTTTATGTTTTACGCACTATAATATATCCTGCGCTGTTAATGTCGTCTGTTAAAAGCTTGAATATATCGCGATCACCTTCATAATTAGCATAAGTTTTAGAATAAAGATTTAATTACGTTTTTATTTATCTAATGTAACCTTTTGAAGTGGCTATTATATATAGATATTACGGATGGATATGGATGCGAACTAAATAAAACACGCAAAGATTTGTTAATGTTCGCTCTTTTAATTCCCCATGCTCGATTTTTCTATTGCGGTTCCACAAAGCCAAACATGCGTATTACAAATCCTTTGCAAGATATAGTCGTTAATGGAGATGACTTCCCTAAGTTCATTCCGCAAGGAGTTTCCTGTGAAAGGCTTCAAGAACGCGCTTCGGTATAAGGTACATGTCAAACATCAAGGATAATTGATAACTGACGCGAAGTTGTAACCTTCACAGGGGGGGTAGCTTACCCTTATATTATTATTTATTTAATTACATTAAGAGCAACAAAGAGCGCACAGTTCACATGATAGCGAGTGATTCCTGCGGCCCATGACATCTACATTCATCCTTGATGATTTCAGACAAATATTCTAGGCAGAGATTTGTTTTTTAAATTTGTTCTTTTAAACGAAAAATAGGTGTCACAAGTTATTTTTTTATTCCTTGTATTGATGGCGTGTACATCAAAGCTTTTGTAGGATATTTTTGTAAATTTTTACTTGTAAACGATATGTTATCGTAAATATATTTTAAGGTAGCCGTTAATATGCTTATTTTTTCTAAAAAAAAACCAGTTAACCATACATTACAATTTAGATTATAAATAGATTAATTAAATCTTATAACGATGTTTTATTTTAGTACTCAGATAGAACTTATATGCGATGTTCGATATCAATAAATGCACATTCATAAGTCTTGTCCGCTTTTTTAAATTTAAAATTCAAAGACATGCCCATCAGCTGCTATCCTCGTCACTTAAAATCGTTCGTGTTATTAATTGCATTATATCCTAATTTCTATATTATATAACTATTACAAATAATATTAAAAGGGCCTTTGAGTCGTATACAAATTAGCAAAAAAGTTTAGTGTAGAAGTAGCCTAAACCTTGTCTAGTATCCTCTATAGAAACGTTACATCACTAGCTGATGTTTTAAGATGTGCCACGTCTCATTTGGCCAGTTGGTAAGCAAAGAAGACGTATTAAAAATTCTAGGTAGTTATTAATGATTCTCTTTTAGATGCGAAGTAACAATGGACAGTGGAAGTTACGCTTTTTCAGCGGCGGCGTTTATGAAAGGGGACGAAGGTGGAGGTCGGTTCAAAGCTTAGGCTCATGTGGGACTTACTGTCCTGCAAGATGAAAAGCGACTCGAGAATGTCCACTGTGTACATACGGGAGATAGATCCCTTAGGCATATAGAAGTCTCGATGGCCAAGCGGGTCGGTCAGAAAGGAAATTTCTTACTCTTTTACGGTTTTCCAGTCCTTAAAAGATTTTTCTATCGATAAATATGTCTACCATATTTATCGATACTCCATATCGGTATTCTTTAATTAATTTCAGTCAGAGTCTGCAAAGTTACGGGGAGTTTTATTGATTATAAATGTGTTAAAATAAAAAAAAGTTTAAAATGTAACACTATTAGCTGTATTGTTTTAAACTGATAACATGACTAAAGCGCTCTTATATTTAATTAAAAAAATATTTTGTAAAAAAATATTTTGTATAAACTTACTGAGTAGCACCGAATCCTTTTGCTAGACATGGAATACGTCACCTTCGCTGTATGAGTCTACTCATACAAGATTGGCCATCGAGGGAATAGTGAGTATTTAAGAAAAATTATCTGTTTGCACACCGCAAACATGTCTTTGACTTATTATTTTAATATTTATTAATAAAAATAATATGTCACATAATTTATTCATATCGTAATATATAGAGGTTGGTTGGTTGTTGGTGCTTATTCGATAAAAAAAATCGTTGTAATAAAATAATTAGCCTTTGGTATAGAACCCTCAACGATATGTCGTTCGCCCTAATCATCTGCATTATATATTCTGTTAGAAATTCTAATATATTCACGAAGCAGATATAATCTCTCAGGCGTTATTGTTGTCTCTTTTTAGCGAGACATAGCACCTGCGACTAAAGAAGAACCAAGTGAACTTCACACGTGCTTTAGCCGGTCTCAGACAAAGGAAGCCTTTAAAGCTCAGAGACAGGACAGCTCGTGTTTAAAGCTATTGAATCTTAAACTCTACGGCACATAAGTAATTTTTTACATATTAATAACGAAACAATATTGCGATATGCTTCGTCGTTTTTAATGCGCACCGTAATAATTTGCCTGCGGCCGTGTTTCCGTCCGATGATAATATGAGTGTTTGCATGAGAAGAGAGTATAGGCAGTTGCCGCTTGCTCGTGAGCTACACTTCACCGACTACGTCACCACTGAACACCAGGTGGGATTGTTGACTGCCATTGTTTTTGTATCTATTTATAAAAAACGAAAACACCTCGAAAATATATACTATATATATAATATATAGTATAATTTTAAGGGATTGCTGATTGTTATATGAATTCTTAGTCTTATTTATCTTAGCTTACATACGATCGTATGTCATTTGATCGGTAAAAGCAGAGATGTTCAGATTTCAATGAAAATACAAGAGAGCAATCAAACACTTCTAGACCAGAACGACAATAGGTAAATTACTCTTGACTTATTAAAAAGGAACACCGGCTTAGTAACGATGTAGGTATGTACACTAACTAACACTCCGCAATCGTCTTTTATACCAGGGATGTGAATATGCTCGAGGATAGAACGAGGAACTATTAAAATTATACTGAAATTATTCTTCCCTCTCCCTGTATTCCCCTTGAACCCTTATCATTTCGCAGTTTAGCTGATGTCATCAAGAAAAATAATAATTTTTAATTGATAGTAGAGCCTAGCTGTAACTAGCTTATAGATGTAGCATGATTGGGTCGATTCGACCGGAGAGGGACCTCGCTCTCACAGGACCACATAATAGCACCATAAGGATACTGTGTTTTGACAGGCGAAAAGCATTATATTTAAGTTATAAAATAGCTGGAGCACAAATATACCTGCTCGCGTAGGATAAGGCTACGCTTTCTGGCATACCAAACTTAAATATTAGTATAGCGCCCGTTATTATTATTAATGTTTAGTCTGGTGGAAGAACGAAAGTAATGAAGTCTTCAGATGATAGCACACCTTTATACCAGATTCTTGATGTGCATGCTACCCATGGGCCTCAGGAATTACGTGAATTATGTGCTCGTTGGTGACCCCTTAAATCATAAAAAAATAGAAACAACATATGATTATAATAGAATAACGTCACCTTTAACGTCAGGGCTCAATTGCGAAACTCGCCTTGTGCTCAAGTAGCTGTTGCCGGGATGTTTTATTAAACATAGTTGCACAACATATATAATTACTGACACTGTACATACATTTTTCGCCTCTTGTAAATTTAGACGATTTCGAATCACCAGCCATTTTTATTAGATTGACAAATGAAATATCGCCTTTTTCACAGCAATCTCGATTTCACGATCTATATATAGTATATCTATAGGGAAACATATTGTTATTAGAGCTATTCCAATAATAATCTGTTGAGATATTAATAGATAAAAATCGCCCCTTTTTCATATTTTATATTAACCTAATTTATTTATCAACAATAATACTGGTAACAAACAGTGCATCTATTGTTAGGTAATTTATGCACCCATATATTTTCAAGTAAACAACCTATATCGGGCCAAGGTTTCGAAGTTTCTTAAGAAGGAGCGACGGATTGTTATTCAATATTGCTGTTTCTTCGTTTACAGCGATCAGAGTGCAGCGGTGAATGTCAACGTCAACTCGAACCTTTGACGAAGTTTGTATTATGTAGCCCGAGAGTACAACGGTCCGTACAATAACTGCTTATAAAAATGAGCGGACATCGAACGCACGTAAAATCTTCGCCTTGCCCTTCGATGTCCGCCTCCAGTTTTTTGACAATCGCTAAATGAATGCGCGCCGTGCTGTGAATATTTCCTATGCGACGGCGTACTTAGCTACACAACACAAATAACTATGGGTACTATATTTAAGTTTAACATGATTAAGGGTTAAAACTTAGATAAACTAATAACAGCAAATTAATCAGAAATCCCTTCCAAAATAATAAATTTAAAATTTGCCATAAGATGACTAATACGTAATCCGTTAGAAGCAACTGATACAGCTGAATTTCGACCCTCTCGGGCACCCTCCTCGTCAGACGCTCTCGCGGAACAGGGTAGCGGTCCAAGCCGAGGCTACCTCCCTCTCAGCAACCCTCGTGTTGGCGACCCATAAATAAAGGTCTCGACTAAGTGACCTTTCAAACCGGTGAAGCTGAAAAAGCCCTGGGGCTAACAGTGGCCATAAAAAAAATTATGAATACATAATCAACTCTTGAGATAATAGATAATAGACTTATGTTTCTCAAAACAGGATTAATTATTATTGCCCTGTATAGCGATTCTAATTAAGCCATAGCGATTGTAATTTAATTATTATAAGGAAGCAAATCGAAGAGAGCACCAGGTGTTTCTCGTCTTTGTCGCAGTGTGCACAATAATTAGAGTAATTAGCTTATACAATTTCGCACTAAGACTTCGCGTCCCTTACCGTACATTAATAAGCTCTTAAGCCTGATTATAACAATAATTACGTCTCAATAGCAAAGCATTGTTTCACTTCTCGTGATTCGCGACAATTGGATTACAGCAACGGAGACATTTGCATAATAATTAGCATATATGCGGCTGCGTAGTATAATGGTTACAGTACCTGGCTACTGCGTCGTGAGTTCTGGGTTCTATTCCCAGGCCATGAACAATATTTGTTTGTCACAAATTGTTGGTTTTTGGAGTGTGCTGTGTGTATGTCCCGTATCCCTGACACTGCATGTGAAGCTTCCTCCGATATTGTTGCATATGCATTACATCGGAATAGGGAAGGGGACTACAAGGGAGTGCCTCAGTATTTACGCAAATGCCTATGGCACTAAAAATATTCTGCGCACTTGATGTCTGGCATGATCTGGCAATAGCCATAAGATTTGGCCGTGATCGAAAACGGTCAAGACATCATATCATATATACCATCTCTCATAACAAATTACTTGTATATACGAATAGCAACGGGTGAAATAAATATATATGATAAGTACCTAAGGGTCAGCGCAGATCGAGCATCTAGCGGCGACGCTATTAATTAAGTAACAATTAAAATTCAATTTCAATTACTTTTCCATAAGACTGAACTTACAACAAATCTAAATAAAGACTTATGTGAAAGACACAGCGCACAGGAATCACTTATCATCAGATAAACTACGGTCTTGTTTGACGGTTTGCGTTTAAAAAAAGATTGACGTTGTTGACCCTGCCTTATGGTGATTAATAAAAAGTATATATTATTGAATTTTAAGTTGTACTCTAGTGTTTAGTCATATGTACAAACGGTGCTTCAGCACATAAATTTGATTATGTAAAAAGTCATTTATCACGGACTACACGTAAAACAATCTAAAATTGTAGGCGCAATATACAAGCTATCTTATAACTATACTAACTAACTAATTAACCACCATATAGGCATAACCCTAACTCTCGACGTTATCTCAACTGACGACACCCATCACGTAACTTGTAACTGAAACCCTAAGGTATCTTAGCAAAACCCGCAACGGAATAAAAACTCAAAGTTACGAGCGCAATTTCCACCGACGATACAATCTTATCTTTTGACCCTTTAGTGGCTAGCCGTACTTAGGCGAGGCAATTAGGGCAAAGCAGTTTTATTTTCACTGCCAGTTATTTGCGGAGCGTTTGACGTCAAAAAGGCACGTGATAAGGGCCGGGGTAGATAAAAATATACTTGGTCTGGTAGACTCTAAAGGCTACATTATGTTCCACATTAATATATATGTAATATTAAAATACAAATGGTGTACAAATACATATTAATTTTTTATTTGGTAGTCATATATACTAATCTTTCCTTTTTTCATTAAGGCCAAATTAAGATATAGTATAGCGTCCACCATAAGAATAGTAATAAACATGAGACCTGACAAGATAAAAAATACTGTGGATGTGATGAAAAAATAATTAAAATATATTATCTTCATATATGAATTCTTAAACTCTAGTGATCGTATTCATGACAACAAAAACGTTAACTACACACGTTGACGACAGAACGAGCTTACACCAATTTGAAATTGGCAAAGTTGTCAGAACTCTTAAGGATTTCACTACAAAAGGAAACGAACATAGACCGGGACCGGAAGTTCCCCTTAAAAGCTCTTGATCAATAATTAATTTAGACCATCATATTTTCTTCTGTTTGTTATGTTTTATTGTCATCGATGGTTGGCGCCAAAGTAAATGTCTTTATGTATTAATGTTATATACATTTTTTTATTATATATATATATATATTATCTCACCATACTGTGGGTTGATTGGTAGAGAAAATAAATATAATAAAACAATTATTAATTTAACATGCCAAAACTCAATTGAATACATTCACACAATCCAATATTTCCATAATCAACCAGTATCGCGGAATACCTTTGTACTAAAGTGTTGTATAAACATGAAATATCACGCCCTCGCAGAATATTGTCGCGAAATAGGACGCGGCTGTGTTCCTAAAGTTACTGCAGGGGTCCGGGGATTTATTGTTTATTATGTTAAGTATAATATATAAATTAAATATAATTATAAAAATAATGATATGAATATAATCGAATATTAAATAATTATGATCGAATTATAATTATCTGTACTATTATTATAAAGCTGAAAAGTTTGTTTGGTTCAACGCGCTAATCTCGGGAACTGCTGGTTCGAATTGAAAAAATCTTTTTGTGTTGGATAGTTCATTCATCATGGAAGGTTATAGACTATATAACATCACGCCACGACCCATAGGATCGGAGGATCGTGGAAAAATGTACCATAAGCGGTAAAAATTATTGAGATTTGAAGAGCTTCCGTTGCGTGTGCTATTATTCTGATGATATGAGTAATGACGGTTAATTTTCGTTCATTAAAATTTTTACCTTTTTGTGAAGTCATTACGAATGTGGGTAAATTACTATATAGTTCATATTTCGCACGCCAGTCTTTAGGAAACTTTGTCTATCGCTCCCAAATAAAGCTACAACGGTCGTTATAGCTGATATTTAAATGGCATTTCGTTTGTTTAAACACTTTATTTTTTTTTTCCTTCATTTAGCCTAGATGAAAATTAAAAATTCCTAACGAAATCTAAGCTTTACAACCGAATATCTGCTGTGGTGCTCTATTTATTATGTTATAACGTATTTGCACAAGTTAAACAAGCATTATAGAATACGGACTTAATGCCGTTTTTTGTGCTTTATTTCTAGTGTTATTGTAGTACTCTGAGTAAGAAGTTCTGGATATTTTCAATTCTTATGTTACACACTTTTTACCTTCGTTGATATTTTTATTAGTAAATTTAATATTTGTATCTTATGTATATGTAATCATTGATCACAGCCGCCACGAAGGACAGGTGACCTATAGACAAACTGGAATAAGGAAGCGAGTGAATTATTATCAATTTATTATCAAGTTTCAAAAAAAAGGTTTCATATTGTACAGAGCGTATCCGGGCTGGGTTACCTCGTCAAGCTCTATCAAACTGGTTGGTTAATTTCTAAATTCCCATATTATTTAAATTATACAATGACAATTTGTCTACTAAAACTGTTGTTCCACATATTTTCTGGTAATTTAAAATGTAATGTCTTAATAACTTGGTACACACTTCACATATGCACCTAACAATATAAAAAAAAACGCTTTTTTAGCTGCTTTAAAAATAACGAGATGTGTACGTTGTGAGCTAACGAGGTACTGGAACTAACTTATTTTTAAGCTACACAAAATTTTACTATAAGAATACGATCCTAAGCCAGGAGAATCTAACTGGTTCGTACATGCAAAGTTATTCTTAGTGGTTACAAAGTAATGCTTGTAAGGAAAACTGGGTAATAATTAAAACATTTTTATGAGAAATACAAACAAAATAACCGATAGTATGCTTTTTATTTACACGTTGACCTCATGTGATTACGACATCGGTGAGCCATTGTGACATTCCTTATATATAAAGATAAGACTGATTCGGAATACTTTCAAAGAGACCTCTAGAGAGGTCTCAGTCTTTTGTTAAAAAGCTGGGGATGACCTACCAGAAGGATACATTTTCGTGTTACAGAATTATTCAATTATATTAATTAATATAAATTTAGTATAGATATATCGTAATCATAACAGATATATCTATATCGAGATAGTTACCATAAATTTACTTATTGTATCTATCTTGTTTTGCTATTGTATCAATGAAGACCTGCAATATTAGGGACGACGAAAATACTGGAATCGTCATGTTACATCTAGACCTATTTCAACAAATTAGGCTTGAGCTAGGACTATAACAAATTAGGCTTGAGCTAGGACTATAAGAATTTTTTTTAAATGAGGTATAACGGTAGTAAGCTGAATTAATCCATTTTAAACAATTGTGTATTTTATAATCATTCGCTGCTCATCTCCGCAACCCATGGCGCTACTGACTTATTCCATATATAGAGCACTGGAAAGATATATAAATGATAGATATACTATCGACATAAAAATAAGAAGAATCAGCATTGATATACCATCGGCGCAGTTAGCGATATTTATAAAATAATAAAACCAATTATACGTGTATACAATAGCATAGATATTATAGTAATCACAATCATATCTATTCTGAATATTTATATTGGAACTTTAGATTGTTAAGGTAAACCACCACCATATTTACCCTTCACCATAAACTATTAAGTCCAACTTTACACAAAACTGTATATAAAATTTAAATAAATAAACTCTAGAACAAAGTAATGCAACGAAAACTTCCTTTTAGAAAATACTTTATTATATGAAATTGAAATTCTAGTAAAAACAAGGTGTTTAATTAGCTACAATTTTATTATTTTTGATATGATTAATTAATGAGCGTGGACTATTACCACCAAGTGTCGCATCGCCCAGCGGACCCGAAGTCCGGGATATTTTAATTTAAACGGAGCCCGCCCTACGGAAGTCTGGCCTAGATGTCGCTTTGCGACGAATTAGCGTGCCCTATTGTCTGCTTGTCGCCAGCAATTTCCATACGCGGACATTTACAATGGAAATAGCGTAATTTTTTCTTTACTTGGTTTTAGTGATGTAACATAGAATTGCTTCATTTGTATTTTATTGACGGAACTATCGATAAATAGAGATTAAACATAGGTCCTCATATTCAATTTTATTATTAGATCCTGCTGAATTTAAATATTAATATTGAGAGAATGTTAAAAGTTATAAATAAATCATAAAACATTAGATAAATAAAATTCTAAATTCTTTTGCATTTTCCTTACTTCAAGAATAACCAATGTCCCCTTTTAATAAAGGAAATAAATAATTAAACAACTAAAATATGATATATCAAACTATTTAATATAGCAATAATTTTTTGACCTTAACAATCGGGTATACGGGGTTCTCAAACACATCATCGACACACCCACTCATGCGGGTTTGGGGCAAATGACCTTACATATAAATTATATGTAAGTACAAGAGACATTACGTGATTATCATGACAACTTTACATTTTTTAATTTCGTTTCTAACCGACTCCTTCATAATGTTTTGGGTGCGTTAATTATTTTTCATTTATTTAGTACATTGAGAGCAACAAACGAGCCCACAGTTCACCTGATGGCATATGATTCCTTCGGCCCATGCATCCTTGACAAGGAATCATAATGCAGATGCGTTGTCCCTTGAGGACTGAGATAGAATGCCACGTCATCAGTAAAAAAAGGCTCCAGATCCCAACACTCACTAGACGAAACACAGCAGCATTATGCTGCTATTTTTACGCTGGTATTCTGTGAGGGCGTGGTCCTACCCCGGTCGAGCTAAGCCATTCATTCTGCAGCATGCAGAAAGGAATGATAATGATGTTCGATTGCGACTTCCAATTTCATGTAAACAATGTGTGATAAGAAGGAATCGAGGTTCCGAAACGGTGCTAGCGACACGAGACAATTACAAATATATTGAAAACCAATCATTTTTATCGCAAATATTGACTTAAGCTGGGACATCTTAGTACTTAGTAGTTAATGTAGTCCCTACTCAACATGGTTGCTGAAAGGGATATTTATAATTCCACTTACATACAAATAATAGATACATCTAAAAAACAAAAAGCAAATAGAACTTAACTTAAAAATAATTATATATAATAATTATAATCCATCGAAATAACAAGGAAAATGCGAAAGATTTCAACAGATTCCACTGAAAAGGTAAGATAAAAAATTATATCTGCAAAATGTTGCAAAAAAAAACCCGGACTGGGTTTGGAACATTGTTTTATTGACAAAATTTATAAGTAACAGTTAACTATTCAACCATGATGAATCAAAAAATCAAAACAAAAGGAACACTTAAGAAAGTAGTGCAAAGAATGATTCATTAGTTATATACCTAAGTGTTCAGTTCTTCATCGCCAACGGTTCCAAGTAAACATAAAGAAGCTGATTCGGCTTACACCCCCCCCCCCCGCGAGGGATGCCCCCCTAAAAAGACGCCCAAAACACATTTTGACCTTGCCTGACGACGCACTGTCAGTCAAGGTAAGAAACTCACAGGCTTGGCCGCATCGTGTAGAGAGGTCTGTGCGTTTTTGTCCTTCAAATCAAAATTCAAATTAAAGGTCAAAATTCACAAACTTCGTGCTCACCGGCGATCGCGAGGTCTATGCTCAGCAGCCTTCACGAATACCACTCATGTTCCCGGCTGCTTCTAAACCTTCTTAAGAGCCCTCGGATCATATTCGCCCCCCTCTGTTGTCGTTGACGCTCCTCGTCCACAGGGGTCGGAGTGCAGCGCAGTTGCAGCAACCAGGAATGCCAGCAGCGTCGACGTACTCCTTACTCGCGGTTCCCTGCTCGGGACTCTATACCGGTGAAGCTGTAGAGGCCGCATGGCCAACAGCAATACACATATTCAAAAATAAAAGAACCAATGCTGTCGACCTCTTCCTCAACTATTATCTGACTTGTTTCTATGAAAGTGGTGTCGAGTAAAATTATTTTGAATCCAGAGTGTTTATTTCCCATCATCTAAAGAAAAAAAGTAAAAAAGGTTATTCAAGAAAGAAAATACGTTTTCAAGCAAGATTTTCAGAAGTAAGAAAACACGTCAAGAAAGAATAAGAACCCACAGCGGTCTTCAAATTACGTCATAATTATTGTTACTAGTGACTTACCACCTAACGGTGTCAACCTGTATGACCACAAGCAAACGGTCGATTCAGGTTAAGAGTGACTTTGTGACCAGGTATCTCTAAACGCGATCTCAAAAAGACACCTAGAGCGTTAGGATAGAAAAGGCACAAGTGCTTAAGTGCGGATAAGGGAATAACCGGAAGGTGGTCTAATGGGTCGAGAACTCATCAGTCGAGAAGCGCGGGAACCGGGTCAGCAGACCGTAAAACGAAGTAAGTATTTAGATGCAAAAGGGTAGGGAGGCCTCGCCCACATCAGACGTAGGCGCACTATCATTAGCGAACGCTATTATCGAAGCTATTAAGAGTAGTGAAAAGCAATAATGCAATCGCACCCAAGTATTTAAGTGAAATACATACGTTCGAAGTTCTGGTGTTGCGGATATTCATGGGCGGCGGTTATCACTTACCATCGGGTGCATGCTCGTTTGCCGCCTATAATATAAAAAAAACCTCAAGACTACGTATGAGGATACGGCTTCACATTATTCAGATGTACAGAACATCGCGAGGCTGGGAAGATGAGCGGTGCAAGGCAAGACTAGAGAAGCCGTCGAAGCTCCACAGACCGATCCGACTATATATAAATATATATATAAATATACTATATAAATACTAACCGCGTTAGAAACAAGATTTGGCCGACCTACGTATATAAAAGACAAACGAAATAGCCAACATTGACAAGCTGTCTGCGATAAGTGAAGTACAAAGGATTTAGTGAAGTTTTCCGGAGTCGTGTCGAATCTGTGGCGACAATTAAGAAAATGAATAAACCGAACAAGCAAGCCGATGACTCCGTCTACAATACGAACGTTGAAAACATTTCTCATATGAAGATAAAGGAATTCTGCCCCAAATGCAGCAAAGAACACTCCCTGAAAGAGTGTCAAACCTTCCTACGATTGAAGATGGATGACAAGTGGAAATGTAAAGAAACACAAAGCGTGCTTCAAGTGCCTCAAGGTAGGAAAACATAGAAGTTTCGATTGCAAGGCAAAAGATTGTACTACATGTAAGCGGCGATATCACACGTTGCTGCACCCCGAGAAAAGTCCTAGCGCAATCGTAACCAAGAAAGAAGAGGCTTCACTCCTCGTTAATATGTGCAAAGCCATATTTAAAAATCGTTCCCGTCGAAGTATGCGGTCCACAAGGAAAGCGATCACCTTACTCGAAGAAGAGATCGCTAAGGCGATAGGCGTAGATGAACCGAGAAGCGATCTGCGTATCGATTGAGTGGGAGGTTACGAGATCCGCAACCAGGATTCAAAAAGTTTACGCTCTCGACGTTATGAGAATGTAAAGGCGCACAACATAACAGATTTACGCCCGTCGACACAAGCTGTGAAGAAACAGGACGTAACGAACCGCATTCGTGCCTTTTCCGCCACCGTACTGTAAACATTAAGTGATAGTTGTACTTATTGATGACAAGGTTAGAACATTGTTCCTCTGTCTCTATACGATGAATCAATCAGATCGAAATTCTTTCTATAGTACTTTATCTAGTAATGAAATTTAGTCACAATAACAAAAGATAAAGATTAAACATGAAAAACGTTACAGATATGTACGTACATCCAGTTAGCGTTATAGTTATAACATTTATTAATCTTATGTAACAAAATAAATAGATGCGCTTACAGAAATGTTCCATTTTTGTATGATGTATCCCAGTCATGAAATATCTGTAAATTTATTTGTTCCTCATTTTAGGTTATGTTACTGTGCAGGGAATTCTTACAATAAAATTCAAAAATCGTAAAATATTGAAGCTCGCAGGCTTCCCTTATAATTTTAGTAAATCAAATGACAAAATGATTCTCTTCTTGATTCAAGCATAGAGACGTTTTATAACTGCCAAAGTTATTATTATTTACAGTCCATTTTGTATTCCCATATTATTTTAAATATTGTGACATAAATTTTATGGGATTACAACTGTCAATTCTTAAGCTAATGACATCTTTTATTACATTTTAAGCTCTATTATATAATACACTTAAAAGGCAATCCAATAGTCATTCTCAATTAAACTAAATAGCATCTTCAATATGTATGTTTCAAGATCATTGCAGACAGACAATTGTTTTTATATTATTAAATAGAAACAGTCATATTGAACGGTCATTATATTACGCGAGCCGTAAACCCAAACGTGTATGTTAAAAAGAAGATTTAGAACGATAGTTCCGGTCGGATGAATCATAACGCAGTAACAAATAGAGATATATAATTTTATAAACGTCAGATGCATCCGACAGATGTAGCCCCGCAATATAAACAAAGCTACGGTTCTGTTACACTTACAGCTAAGCTTGTATGGGCTCTGTGAAATGCATGCAAATGATGACAGTGGTCAATATAATTTCGTCGTGTAAAAACCACCACCACACACTCTATACCTTAACTTCCGTGGATTTTTTTTGGTAATGTTTGTTAAATTTTGATAGATTTTTTTTTTTTGGAACGGGTTTTGGTCTTCCGACCGACGGCCGCGCTGTTGTTAAGCCAATTAATATAACACCGCAAGCCATAATTTAGTTAAAAACGAAAACAGAACATAAATTAACAGTGATAGCTGAAATTTCGTTAAGCCAGTGGTATTATTCCAAAATAATGAAGCCAAAACCACGGATGATTGACCGACCCCCCCACTTTGGCGTGCCTGATATTCGCAACGCAATCATATCCGAATACTAATGTAATTGGTACAAATAACGTTGCGATAAACATACGTCGGATCAGTTGCAAAAGTATTAATAATAATTTAATTCACTTGGGTAAAAACAATTAAAAAATCAATAGATTATTGTAACATAAGCACAAAAGTTTGATATTTTTTATTTTTAAGTTGATGATATTTTGAAAACGGTACATTTATAAAAGAAGTTTATAGACGCTACGAACCCACCGAGTTTAGCGGCGGTGAGCACTCCGCTTTCATACTGTTTTGCGGAAATATCTATTTAATATATCCAATAAGACAAAATGTATTCTTTATACAACCAATATTAAGAAGAAAAAAAAAACAAAGTATCAACAGTGATCCGTGCGTATAGGCGGGGGGTCGTGCGTGCGTTTATGAGAAGACCGTACCGCCAATCGGATGGGAGGCGGTGTCGAGTGCGTGGTACAAACGTCCGTACGTAGGGCCGCGCGCTGGGCAGCAGCGGCTGCTGTGCGCCGCCCGACATCTACACACCACCGAACAGACCGTCATACAACTGACGCCCACTAAACTGCGCCACGAACAACTAATGTCATAGCAACATTACATTCATTGATTTTTCTTTGTCTAGACTCGCGAAGCGGGAGGCTCACTGAGTAGTTGATTGATATACATATGCTACAAATATAATATGCGTATTCTTACACGTTGTTGTAATGTTTTTGAATATATTATATATAGTGAAAGACTTGCACTTGATACTAAACTAATTAATGCTTCAAAGATTTTATAAAAGTTTTATCTCAATTAAATAAAGTAAAAAAATCTTACTTAACACTTAATTTAAATTTAATTTCATTATAGTGTAATAACATCTTGTTCTGATCAATATTTTAGCTGTGTCTTTACTCTTTTAAACTCTAGCAAGTCTTGGCCTCTTCTCTGTAAGTATAAACATAACTTTTATAACTGCATGTGATCCACCACGATCCACCTTATCTTACTTTTGGAAAGTTTCATCAATCATTATATTAAATAGGAACGAATATCGACTTTTGAAAGCAAAGAAATTTCGTTTTCTAGAAAAGTTATCTTTCTCAAAGCTGAAAGGCTATTTAAAGTTTTATACAATTTGCCATCAATTTTGAATGATGCTATTTCACATATATTGCACAGTGTAGAAGCACACTCACTTATACAAAATAATACATCTCACACATGATGACCATGCATTAACTTATACTATAGTTTATGCTGTACTAACTACGTCTAACATTCATATATATCCAAAATCTTAGAAATCATTGATTTTAATCATTTGTAGTGTTAATCTGAAAAATAAATCATCGTAAAATATTACTAATATACACATGGAACAGTTGCCTCTAGGTTTACAAGGGCAGGAACCGATGTGCGGAGTAAGGTTGAAGATAGGTAACCAGTACTATGATCTACTAGCGATTATATTGGATTAAAACTGTTGAATGACTAAAACTGTGGTACTAGATGTATACATAAGTAGGAATTGAGCAGTACGGAGATAGTGTTCCTTTTATCTGCAATAGTAAAAGGGGGATAGGGCTGTGGCACGGGGAGAATGCTGCGCGTATTCGTTTTGCGCCAGCAAAGATGGGGCTGGTGAGGGAGATAGAACTATGTTCCTCTAAATGCGGCAACATTGCAGCACAAATAGATCGAATCGACTAGGGAAGGACCATACTTTCACAAAATACGAGACTAAAATAGAATATAGACCAGCTAAGCGCTACTACTGTGTTTAGTCTTGTGAGTGAGATAACGTATTTATAATAGAGACATTCCACCTTAGTCCACAAGGGTGACACAATGTATCTGCATTATAATTCTTATTGTAGATGAAAGGTCATCAATTTGTCAAAAGAAGGTCACTCGCACTTCACTTACTGGCAATTACCATTAAGTGAACTATGGGTTTGTTTGTAATTCCCTAAAACTATACTATATTATACCACACAAAATAACGCATGTTCTATAGCGGTTCAGTAGATATACGGGGAGCTAGTGGTGAACGTATTCGTAACTCTATGTGCGGGAGTAGTGGGTGGAAGAACTATAGCTACGCTCAGGTAGGTGTATGGCGCGGGGTGCGCGCGGTCGTAATCCGTTACGGGCAGTTGAGTTGGTGACGTATGTACCTCTATGGGCGGCGTGTGCTGCGCGTGCTGCGGGTGGGGCGGGTGCTACTGCGGGTAAAATTTAAACGTTAACTTTCCCTTAATAATTCCGTACTATTTGATGGAAATTAACATCTATTATCAAAGAATTAACAATCATGAATGATATAAGAACTGCAAGACCATAAAACATTTAATAACCCTTAATAAAAAAGGTACAAAGCATTGTATCTGACACAATGTTAAACTTTCTCCGAGCGCAGAGAACGGGCACAAAAAGCACAAAGCATCAATTCCTACCGCAGTTAAATTGAACCGAAATAACCAAAGAAATGTGACATTTAAACATATTGTACCACACATATCAACGAATCGGTACGTCATAATTAAAATAAATCGTCGAAATCAAGTCATTTGTAAGTCTATGTAAGTCTGTGTATATATGTAGTATTTATAGCATACACGTACATATATCAATAAACATAAATAATATAATCGTACCAATTTTTTCACATTGTCATACTTTGTTATTTTTTGCAAATTGCAAATATCTTAGTTGGCTTGCTTGAAATTCACGAGGATGGCATCGCAATATATGCTTTCTTGTTCTTTTGGGATTCGCTAAGTAAACTTTGACTCTATTAGCTCTTACGTCAGCGCACCTTGAATTTTTGTGTAGGACAGTTGAATGTTTATGGCCTCGTCACAATGATCACTCAGAGACAAGACCCGGCACGTAGACCAGAATTTACTGAACTGCTAAGTTTTACTTATTACAATATACAAAACATAACTAAAATTCTTACTGTAAAGCGTTGTCGCTCATCCTCATCTAAGACAACCTGGTCGATTGCGACCACGGTGATATCTTCTGCTTGCTGCCAGGTGACATCACCGGTGCAGGATAGGTGCCGTAAGCATTCGAGGAAATTCAGAAGTACTCTGTCGTCGTCCCCTGCCACTCCTACCCAGACCCGGAAACCAACAAGTTGTAACACACAAATATTGTTTACTCGGTTGGCAATCGGACTCACCCCCGGGGTCCTAACCACTACGCCACGTGGCCATCTATAAGATTATATGGACGTCATATATAATCAGACAAAATACCAAAAATAATCTCGACGTCAGTTTTATTTCAGGGTGTGAAGTAAATTATTTGTAAAAAAGTGTGTTTAACTTTTTTATAAATAATTTAAATTGTCATTGAGAGCATTATATGGAAAATTTAAAAAATTATGAATGTGTCAAAAACATGAGTGGTAAATGGATTATGATTCATTCATCACCTCGTGATCAAATTTCATTAAAAAAATTATAATTGGTTAATGGCAATAAACTTTATGGGTATGTTTATTAAAAAATATTCTTCATACATAAAGTAACTTATCGAGCATCACTATTTCTTCCGCTTTCGACTTATTAAACAACAAAGTGAGGCGAAGAGCAAAAATAAAAACATAACACGTTTATTTTCCGCAATGTCGTGTAAAAAGAGACGCCAGCTCCCCGAGTCCTTTGAAGGAATCGGATATATTCATATTTCGTGTGAAAGACACTTTTATGCCGTCCTGAGGCGGCGGGGGCTCGTAAACAAGTTTTATAATCTTACGGGAAGAGGAAAACATTTGGTTTTTATCGCTGGCCTTTAGTGATTTGCTGTTAGTCTGCTGGTCTTCGTTGCTGAGCGTTAAGATATGTCTAAAACCTGTCATTTATAAAACGGTTATTGTTTTTTGGAAATGAAACAGAACAATATTCGTTTTTGAAATAAAGTATATAAAATATAATCTAATAATTAGAAATAAATGCCATGAAGTGGTAGAGCCACACTACAGTTTGTCATTCGACGCTCAGCAGTCGCCGAGAACGGTCGCCCGGCTCCCCGCCACGATCGTCCCGAGCTACCTGCCCCCGAGCAAGCCACCTGCGCATCCATTGTTCCGAGAACAATACACCGAGCAATTTTTATTGCTGTTGCTATTGTGATCGGAATTTAGTTTCCAAGAAAGCTATTGTAAAGCCACCTGGGTGGTTATACTAGTGGATACCTTGCGGTGTTAATCTGCTAGTGTAGGGCAAGCCCTGTACGCCCGCGGTTCCCCTTCTGGGAAACGCAAGATAGCGGAAGGAGTCAACGTAAACTTGGCCTTGGGTAGTGCCCTAGCCAAGGTTGACCAACCCGCTAGACTTATAATTGTCTCACGCGTATTTTTAGTTAGCTCTAAGCACACCCAAGTGCACAAATAAGATTGGCACTTGGACGCACTAGGGCTACACAACTAGCACACATCCTCCTGCCTATACCCGGCAGGGAGGGAAGTAGGCTACTCACCCCGGCACCCCACCGGAGGCCACACATCCCGCGTAATAGTAGTAATATTATTAAAATTTGTGTACAATGGAGAATCCAACAATGGATTTCCTTGTACACTTGGTCAGCTGCCTGAAGAGTAAATACCCCGATGTCTTCGAAGACATTATAAAGAGCAACCCTACCGGAGGGGCAAAAATCACCCCTCAAGGTCCTCCTCAAGGGCCTCTGCCTCATCGTCCTCCTCGGTCTCCGAAATGGAGCTAGATAGCCCTTCGTCCCCGAGGACCTCCTGCAAGACACCAGCAACTTCACGCTGGTGGAAAAGAAGCGAAAAGCGAGCTTCACCCGCCCCGACGCCGCCACCCAAGGCGAAAAACGGGAAAGCGATGTCCCTCTCCCCGGCCATCGACATCTGTGGCCCAACCCCATGGCACCCCCTCTGCAGCCTCACAGCAAGCCCCACCGCTCCTCAGCGCGCCACTACTGGCTCCCCAAACTTCGGCTGTCTCACAGCCATCGAACGCCCGCCGCCTGTCTTCATACAGGCATTAAGATAAATGGCCGATTGTCGTATCGGCCCTTTCCAATCGCTACAAATATCAAGCGATCCCCACCGCTGTAGGCATTAAACTGCAGCTAGAAACCACGGATGACCATAGAGCGGTCACCCGCTACTTACAAGATAAAGGTGTATTCTTTCACACCTACACCCTGGCAGAAGAGCGCCAACTTAGAGTGGTTATTAAAAACCTTCCGCGGGAAATCCCCGCAGACCTCATCAAAGAGGACCTCCAGGCTCAGAATTTACCCGTCCTATCCGTGCATAGGATGTACAGTGGGCATAACAAAAGCCATTCAACATGGTAATTGTGGCCCTCGAAAGGTCCGAGGCAGGGAAGCAGGTATTTAACCTGAAAACGTGCTGCCACCTTTCTGGGCTCACAATAGAGCGCCCTCATAAAACATCTCCGCCAGTGCCACAAATGCCAGTTATATGGCCACTCTGCTCGCAACTGCTTCGGGAAACCCAGATGCGTAAAGTGCCTGGGTGACCATGGCACCACCGACTGTCCGAGACCCAAGGACAAGGCCCTTTTGGCTGCTTTCGGGCCCCCCGCATGTGTCCTGTGCAACTCAGAGGGACACACAGCCAATTACCTTGGCTGCCCAAAGGCTCCCAAGCCGAAACGCCCGGCACTTAAAGTCGCACCTAAGGTAGCTACACTGATCGCCGCTCCCGCGCCTATTCTCGCTCCTGTTCGTCCTCTACGTCCCGCATGGAAACCTCCTACTGGCGTAGTGACCGTCGCTCAACCGGTTGAGCAGCCCTCCATCCGCCGGACGGCCGGTTAACGAAAGCGACTCGACTCCAGGGTCATTTGCCGCCGTTTTCAACGGCGCCGACGTCTCAGCCCTTGCAAAAGCCCTAAGGGACTCCAATGGCAAGCCCGAAATCAGGATTGCTGCCACAATGCGCTACCAACATGTAGTGTCAGCCATCGTCAATTTTCAAGCATAGAGGGCCTTTATAACGGCAGAGTAAAACCGCGTTCCCTTAACGTCGCATTTTTAACGCGAACGGTATTAATAATCAACGCGACGAAATCTTCAATTTTGTTCGCGATCACCAAGTCGACGTGCTCCTAGTGCAAGAGACATTCCTCAAACCGCACACTCGCAATCCCAACATCGCGAATTATAACATCATTAGAAATGATAGAACTTCCGCCGCTAATGGCGGAACTCTCATCTACTATAAAAAGTCCTTGCATTGCGTGCCCGTCGATACGCCAACCCTAACCTTCCTAGAAGCCTCGGTGTGTCAGCTAGCCATGACCGGCCACGCCCCCATCACAATCGCGTCCGTCTACCTGCCTTGCAGACGTGACGCACAAGTATTACGAAGCGACTTCGTGGCGCTCCTTTCCCTTGGAAACTCAGTCATTTTGGCAGGAGATTTCAATAGCAAGCACACTCGGTGGAATGCAACTAAAATCAACCCCGGGGTTGGCTTTAGACTCGCTAAGCGACGCACTCGACTTCGACGTCGTAGCGCCTACTACGCCTACCCATTTTCCATACATATTGGGTCACGCACCGGACGTGCTTGATATTGCCATCTGTAAGAACATCAATCTCGCCTTCCAAGGCATAGAGGTAATCCATGAGCTCGCTTCCGATCATCGCCCTGTTCTTCTTCGGTTAGGCCCTCCGCCCCAACCTCACCCTCCACCAAAACCATTGTAGACTGGCACCGACTCAGGAACGCCCTGAGGGAAGCCACATCACCGCACCTAGATGCAATTCCTAGGAACATATCTTCAGTCAACGACACGAACTCGCAGTTCATGCCCTCACTAGGCACATCCAGACCGTAATCGTGGATTGTCGAGTAGGTTCCCTCGGTGGAAGACCACCGATGGACCCTGCCAAACGACATAAAGGACCTAATGAGGCGCAAGAATGCGGCGACTCGTGCCCACGACTTATATCCCACTGAAAGTAACCGGCTGGTGCTACGTACCCTTCAGCGTGAAGTCCGATCACGCATAGCCCAGTATAGGAACGATCGGTGGATAATCACCTCTCCAACATCGAACCTTCCCATCTCGCCTACTGGCGACTTCCCAAATCCCTAAAAGGGGCACCGCCCAAACAATGCCTCCCCTTTAGCGCGTCCTAATAAACCACCCGCCTTCTTAGACGAAGAGAAAGCCGAATGTCTGGCTGACAATCTCGAGCTCCAATGCTCACCGAGCACCCTGCCGATCGACGCCGCTCACCTTGAAATGGTTAACAGCGAGGTCGACCGGAGGAGGAAGGAACCACCTCGCGATTCCGTTACCCAAGTCACATACACCGAAGTTGAGTCCATAATTAAAAACCTGCGACGACGCAAGGCTTCCAGCCCCGACGGTATCACCATAAGGTGATGAAACTCCTACCCATGTCCATTTTACACCTACTGGTGATAATCTACAACGCGGCCATATCCAAAGGCACCTTCCCCAACACCTGAAGGAAGCCGAAGTCATAGGGATTCTCAAGCCCTCTAAACATCCAACTGATCCATCAGCCTATCGAGCCATAAGCCTACTCAAAGTCTTGGGTAAGGTATATGAAAGTCTCATCTTCGCCCGCCTCAAAGACTTCATTCTGTCCCGAGGGCTACCAATCAATGAGCAGTTCGGGTTTCGCACTCAACCCTCATGCACATCAAGTGCACCGCATCACGGAGCACATCCTCAGTAAATTTCTTCAGGGCTACCAAACTGGGGCACTTTTTCTCGACGTGGCGAAAGCTGATTAAGGTCTGGCGACAACGGGCTCATATACAAACTATATGAGCTCGGTGTGCCAGATCGACTCGTACTTATCATAGGAGATTTTCTCCGAAATCGAACCTTTCGTTACCGCGTCGAGGGAACGCGCCCGAGGTTCACCCCATTTGGGCCGGAGTACCACAAGGCTCTGTCCTAGGTCCTACTTTATACACACTCTACACCAACGACATACCGCGCACTCGCGGTGTAGAGCTAGCCCTTTCGCCGATGACACCGGTTCTACGTGTCTGGATTTAAACCAGACGCTATTTGTAAACGCCTCCAATCTGCAGCCAACACCTTAGGGAAATGGTTTCGGAAATGGAGGATCGAGGTTAACCCCACCAAAAGTGCAGCCATTTACTTCTCTCGGCGCAACAAAACGCCGCATCTCAAAACTATAGAGTTATTTGATCGTCCAACCCTGGGAAAAGACAGTCAAATACTTAGGCGTCACATTAGATGAAAGACTCACCTTCGGTCCGCATATCAACCGCGTACGGAATCGAGCAGCGTTCGTCCTAGGTCGTTTGCACCCGTTACTCAATAAAAATAGCAAAATGTCCCTGCGTAATAAAATTACACTTTACAAAGCGTGCATCCGACCCATAATGACATACGCAAGCCCCGTCTTTGCGCATGCCTCCCCGCGTCACATTCATCGACTTCAGGTAATACAAAATCGTTTCATGCGCAAGGCCACCGGTGCGCCGTGGTTCTTGCGTAACGAAAATCTACACATAGATCTTGAGCTGCCGACCATAGCTCAGTACCTGAAGCAGGCTTCTCGCCGATATTTCGACTCTGCCGTCACACACCGAAACCCTTTGATTGTAAGTGCCGCCACTTACAATCCCATCGCGAATCACAGACTTACCCGCGTCCGTAGGAGACCGAGGCACGCCCTCGACGACCCTGACGACGCAACCACCAGGCCCAAGCCCGTCATAAAACACAACACACAAACATTGCACTTCATATCGCCCCTGCCGACGGCGAGGGCGTCGCAAACAAAGTTATTCGCGATACCGCCATGTCACTGGCCGGTTCTCCAGTCCATACAGATAGAAGCGTTGCTGGAGTTTTGCGCCACTTCTTCTCCAGCGCCAACGCATTCTGAAGTGGTGGTACAGGTAGTTAATAATAATAGTGATATTAATTAAGATAATCCTCTGTCAGAAGCAACTGACCGAGCCGAGGTTCGGCCCTCTGGGCACCCTCGAGTCAGACGCTCGCGAAACAGGGTAACGGTCTGCCGAGGCTCCTCCCCGGGAGCCCTTGCGCTGGTTACCCATATATAGAGGTCTCGACTGAGAGCCATAAGCGCTCGGTCACCTCTCAACCCGGTGAAACTGTAAAGCCCTGGGGCTAACAGCGGCCATCAGCCCGAAAAAAAAAAAAAAAAAAAAAAACTACAGTTTGTTTGAAGACCTGCTATAATTGGTAGCGTTAAGTAGTATCATAAATGTGTTTAGAGACGTGGCCTCGTAATGTAGGGATTCGAAGATCATATAACAAATAACGAGACATTCCATCTAAGTCTTGCAGGGTGTCTTGAATACGCGTTAGTGCTTTGATGACAATCAATGTAGCTGTGATCGAACCCAGTCATCATTTAGCATGAGGTTAACTGTGTGGTTCACCTCTCATATTAAATAAAGAAATGTAAGATATATAAACACTTCGAATGTAAAATCAAATACTTTCAAAACAATAATTTACCTTTATATAGTCTTGACTTGTGGTACAATCTCAGATCCCGCGGTGAGGCACAGACGTCTTATCAAAACACTTAGTTAAAATGAACTCAATGTACTTATGATAGTAAAACAAGTCAACTCTAATTAAGAAGTGAAAGCTAAACTGTGCTCGCATTGTTCATTACAATTTCCTTCTGTATCTTAGACGGTAGAATTCAAGCCACGCAGCATCAGTAATTATGCTGTTCCACCGCGCCGGCGTTGATAATCCCATTTACGAACAACAGAGCCGAGATTATCTCCGTGTCTAGTGCCTACTTCTGATTACGTGAGTTTAGTACTTGTATTGTTAGTTCCTTAACACTATTGGTATTCATTAAAATATTATTTGTTTAAATTTGCTTTGTTATTAACTAGTCTAGACTCTTTATTAAGATGTGAAATGAATTGGTCAGCTACACTGGGGAAGAACCAAGCCCTCACAGAATACTAGCGTGAAATGGCAGCATAACCTTGATGTGTTTCGTATGGCGAGTGTTGGGATCCATTGACCCGTTCACAGGTAACAGGTATACTGTCTCTGTCGAGGGTTGGCAAGAATTATGGATATAGATGTGATGAGCCACAGTTATCACTTACCATGAACTTTTTACTCTTATGTATTTCCCAACATTATGTAAAAAGCTTTAAATATTTGGTTTAGGCAAAAAAAATCTTTTGCCCTTTCACAAATTATTTTGGAGAGCTATTCAATAACATTCCTAAAACGTTAATGTAACGTAAAGTGTTGGTTATTAGAAAAAGGGCAACTGACAAAAAACGGCAGCTCGAGGTGATGATAATACCAATCAAATATAATGAGGTCATTTATCACTTTAGGGCCCGTCAAAATATTTGTGCGATAAAATCTGTGCGTGAAAAAAACTTCTAAGAAAGTCCAGTAACAAGATGATGGATATTACTTTTTTTACGAATACATCAATGAAAAATTCAGTAACTTTCTTTAATCTATCTTTCATGTAACGAGGATGGTGACAACTCGCAGTTTTTTCTTAACATTTTGATAAAATAATCTCTGATAAAAATGAAAAACTTAGTTGTTCCAAAGAAGAACCAAAATCTGCCTTTTATTCTATGAATTTAAGCCTATGTTTGTGCGCTTACGGGTTCAGCATGAACGAGTCCAGCTTGGATTAGCAGACCGATTATTGGGATCAGGAGACCGTTACTATTATAGCTGGTGACGAGGCCTTACATTTTAGTCAGGAGTGGCACGCATGTGTATCTTGTATCAGAACTGAGGTTGGACGGTCTTCTTGGACTGCAGGTCACACTTACCGTCACGTGGAATGTGTGCAAGTTTAAAGTAAGCCCTTGTTTTATAAAAATGTTTATGACCTATTAAAGTTTCTTTTGAATGTCTAATCTTTGATGTCGATTGACGCTTCGTTGGAGAATTTTATTCATTTCTATTTAAAACGTTTACAAATTTATTATAAATAGAACACTTACTGCTGACATTATATAAAAATAAACTTTTATTTAATTATTTTATTTATTTACTGATTAATTAAGATCTATTATCCAGGGGACACCTTACATACCATATGCTTCTCCGTCTTTCTGATGCAGCCACCTACCATTTTCCTTCCGAGGTCGTCATGAGTTAGATTCGTTTAAATTTAAAATAATAATAAAAATTCGTTCGTTAGTTTTCGAAATAATAAAAAAAACGTTTTCGTATTCTACCATAAAAAAATTACTTATTTACATTATTTCCCGGAAAATAATAATTTAAGAGTGGATAGCATATTCTCCCTTTGTTTATCTCGAATGGGATAAATTAGGATTAATCACAATGATCTCGTTCCCATCACTGGTTATATTTATTTTATGATGTCTTTCTTCCGACACATCTTGTACTCACTGTACTTAAATTTACTCGAAAATTCCATTTCGAAGAAGGAAATATTTCAGTCGGTCACGTAAAAAATGATCTCATCGCGCAATCAGATAAATTACTGCGTGTTGGGAGTAATCCTTAGTCTATATTAATTGTCATATAATTATTAATTTTGTTATTAAAAATATAGTTCAATAGGCATGATGACTAATTTTTAAAATCTATTCTATGATATTCAGAAGTATCTATTAAATCAAAAATATATCATATTTCTGTAGAAAATAAAGGTTTTCATGCAATAAAATGAAATTTAAATTTTAAGTTTCTATTTCGCGCTAAAACGCTGTTCAGTGTCATGGCGTCTATAAATACGTCACGGCTCAGTAAACCGTTCAGTACGTCAATAGTAAACATTAGATGCTTGTGTTAAATCAAGTTATTTTGCATATTAAATATGAATTCAAAAGTGTATAAGTGGTGTGTGGTCCCTCAGTGCAATAATACATCTATAAAAACTCTGAACAAGTTATTTGTTTACGTCCCAAATAACAAAACAATGAGAAATAGATGGTTGACTCTTGCACGGCGAGATCCAACAGGTTTAAGTCTAAATACTTCAATTTATTTCTGTGAAGATCATTTTGATGTAAGTTTGTACATATTTTGTAAATTCTACAATGATGTGTGACCTTAATTGAGGTCTAAAAGTTCAAAAGTTCAATATTTTCTGAGATTACAGTTTATCTCTTGAATAACCAGTAATCTTTATTTCAATGAGTGCTTTATTCATTTTCCAGTTACCGAATGATATGGACAATTATATGGAATATCATGTAATGGGATTGGTGTCGCAGGTTCGCATGAAACCAGGCTGTATTCCCACAAAATTTGAATGCCAAATAGATAGAAGAAAACGAACAGCTAATACGAAAGAACGACCGTACATTGTCAAGAAACAAAGACGGGCACTAATTGAAGAATTTGAAAAAAATTTGGAGAATAAAAGCATTACTAAAAAACATTTAGAACTTGGAGAAGCTTCATCCAGCGGTTCAGGTACCTACTTATCTGTTTATATTTCAATAACAATATTAAAGATTAATTTCATTTACTATTTACCATAATTAATCAATTCAGACAATAACCATTAAAATCATTGTCTGTTATCATACATACCTAATATTTAACTCGCTAAAGCATTTATTATGGAAAAAGTAAATTATAAAATATCTAAAATACTTTGTCAACTTTGTTTGATTCATTGTTTGTAAAAAAAAGTGCAGATTGTATTTACCTAGGTTACTAGGTATGTTATTGTCCTGCATTTTATTTGTGTCTAATAATTTCCTATTTTTACTTTTTAGTTTTGCATGACAACATAGAAGAAAATTTAACAGAAAACAGTGCCTTGAGAACTACTGATAAGTCTATTCAAGTATTTATTACTCACAAGTTCAGAAGTAAAGCCATTCAAACAGAAAATAAATTAATAAATCAGATGACATCACCCTTGAAACCTCATACCCATTCTGTTTCTACATCACCATTTAAAGTTACAAGAGGCAATTTCACGTCGCTATGGACATCCACATTACATAAACCTTCAAGGCAAATATATCCCCCTGAAAATCAATATGATAGTGATACTTCTTTTACACCATCTGTAATGCACAGAGAATCATCACCATCAGCAATATATCTCCAAATTGAATCTATATCAGACTGCAGTGAGATGATACAAGATGATAAAAAACAGGAGGCATCTAAAATTCTGGAATGTACCTTGCTTAAAATTACAAAGAGCCCGCGTTTTTACATTGGAGTTCCCAAAAGCTGTTATTACTTAATTCATTTAATAGAAAAACATACTAATATTCCTGCTAACAATATACTCATGTGTCTAAAGAAAATTAGATTAAATAACCCATTTAGAGAGCTTGCTGATGACTTTACAATGACTCCAAGTCATGCTAGCAAAATATTTTTAAAAAATATACCTTTATTAGCAAGTGTCATGCGTCCTTTCCTTGTTAATTTAAATAAACATTCTATAAAAAGTAATTTACCTATGTCTTTTAGGCATAAATATCACAATGTCAGTTGTATCATAGACTGCTTAGAAATAGAGGTACAAAAGCCTTCAAAGGCCTTGCATCAGTCTCTGACATGGTCAGAATATAAAAAGGCCAATACTATTAAGTATCTTGTATCCTGCACTCCCAACGGTTTAGTTAATTATATTTCACCTGGTTTTGGAGGTCGAATCACAGACACATGTTTAGTGGAATCTTGTAACTTTATAAAGTGCTTGCAATCAGGCATGTGTGTGATGGCTGACAGGGGTTTTAAGCATGTGGAGCAATATTTACGCAGAGAGGGAGTGCAACTAGTAAGACCTCCAAGTGTTACAGCAGGGGCAAAACTTTCTAAAGCTGAAGCAAGGGAAACCAAACAAATTGCTAGTTTGAGGATCCATGTAGAGCGAGTGATTTGGCAATTGAGAGAATTTAACATGTTAAGGCCACATGCATGTCTAAATCACAATCTTATCAAAGTACTTGATGATGTTATTACCATTGCCTGTGGTTTAATTAATTTGCAAGATTCTTTGATTAAATAAAACTAGATTAATTTAAAGCACACAGTTTTATTTTAAAATCCCAATAATTAAATTGCACTTTGATATAATATAGGATACACATTGTCTTTCCATGAAATTTGACAAAATCAGATACATATTGAGCATCAAATTTAACTTGTATTATATTAACCTTTTTATTTTCACTAAAGTTGTAATCAGCTACACAGTAATAGCCATTTTTACAGCCTGTCAAAAGCATTTGTAGCTGCATCTGCGCATAGTATTTTTTAGTGGGTTTCCCATTAATAACATAATTGTTATATGTTTTTACACTTGTTGGGCACTTAATTTCGATTATATTGTCATCACAAATCCCATCAGGTTGACTATAATGGGATAGTTTTTACAAAGCATTAGCCCACATTTTTTCATTTTTTTTCCCAGTATGCTGCTCACTGTTTGCCTCACTTCATTCTCCAACATTCTACCGCGCTTCATGGCCCATGTATCTGGAATTTTCCCTCCCATTATCAATGAAATCAAGGTGCCATCAGTGGTTTTGCACCTACTAAATTCAAAAGCTCGTGAAGCTGTCACTCTGCCATACCTCAATTCATACCAAAGTGAGCTTTTATGTTGTTCTCTAGTTGCTTCCTCAACTTTTATAATATCATCATTAGTTAACACAACTTTTTCAAAAAAGGTGTCACAGGATTATTCTTTGTATTTCTGTACCAGTTTATGCATTGATAATCTTTCTAATGTATCAGGAAAATAGTCTGCTTGATACTTAAGTACCTCACAGTCACTAAGTTTATGTTTCTTCCCTTCTATAAATTTTGTAAACACACCACTATTTGATGGCAAGCTTGGTTTGCCATTAGATAATTGTTTCGAAGTTATATATTTTAATGTGGTACCAACCCCTGACAGCTTTGATTTTCTCCAGTAGCACTCCACAGATGTACAGGAAGGCTCCTCACTTCGGCGATGGACCCACATGAGAAAAGCTACAGCATGTTTGCAGCCTCCTTGTGAAGCAACACAGCCATGGCATTGCACAGATTTCACTACTTCATCCTCTTCGTCGACTATAAGTGTTACTACGTACAATTTTGCGTGGACCTTATGCTCAGGGCAAAGTTTTGCCTTGACTATAACTTACAGCGTCATCGTCATAAGATGGCCTTGAGGATCTAAAACAAATAAATTTATATGTAAGGAATATCATATAATATGGTATAGTTGTTTAAAACTATTTTTTTATAACATAATAAAAACAATACATTTTATAACCTAAACCTAACACCCATACATACGGCACATATACCTACGTAGGTAGCCATTTTAAACGCTAAAAATAGTGGTTATGTTATGAAGATTTAATGTACTTACATAGAAGTTTTGATGCTTCTAAATTCTGCTGAACAGAAGTCTTTGTTTGAAGCTAGGAACTCTCCCACCATCAATGAATCAACTCTAGGCAAATTAGCAGAATTTGCCTTGTTAAATCCTTGTTCCATGGCTGATGTCTGTTGTGGAAATGGTAAACAGGTAAACTACGACTATAAAATGTATTTTAGCGAAAGGTAAAGCGAAAACAATAGTTTTTTTGTTAGAATTGCAGTGATCGCGCGTAAGCTCAAACGAAACAAGATGACGTTACTGAGACGTGACGTAATTCGCTCTGATTGCTCTGACAGGACCCGTGACGTAGCTGTCAGGTATTCTAACCATTACACAGAAAACCAAAACATGTAGCATCAATAAGATGGTTTACTTATAATTTCTACAATGGTGATTTCACATTAGTTGGTGTAATCACCATCTTAAAGTATCTAATCAAAGTAAATCATCTTAACAGTGCTAAATATCTACTCTGAAGAGTAAAAAAGAAATAATAACATTAATGAAATATTATTATTGGCCTTACATGATCCCAATTTTAGATGGGGTTGGGATATGTTCTTCCATTCGCGTTTTTTCATTGCCGTAACCAAATCTTACTAAACTTAAATATTTGTGCTATGATGAATGATAACCGACTAGGGCCGTATATTCAGGCCACTACTACATTGTAAATGTATGACACGTTAAAATGAGATATTCCTATTAAAAGTAAAACGGTAAACGCAACGTCATCGAGATGATTTGCTTAAAGATCATTATAATAAGTTGCTTAGAGAGAAATAACAGGTTGGCTTTCTTTTTTAATTGAATCGGCCGTGTGGCATAGCGGTCAGAGTACCTGGTTTCTGAGTAGAGAGTATTGGTTTCGATTCTCGGTTTTCCGATATAAATCTAATTACAAGTAACGAGGCATTTCATTTCAGTCCTCACGGGTGACAACGCAAGCACATCTAGAATTTTTGCTGTCGTGGGTTCAAGTTTTCACTCATAATCATATTAATTGTATGCTCGTCTATTATCTACATATTATTAGAAGTTATCTATTATTAAAACATATCCATATATGCTACCAAGGGTTAAGTAAATGCATAGGATGGAAGTTATAAGGAGTAACAATATTAAATAGCTTTTTGTTGATTATAATCCACGATATAAATCAAACCATGGAAAAAAATGCTTTCTGAAAGGGTGAGTTCAGTATGTTGAGTATAACTTTTTAATAATATAAGGGGTGACAAAAGAGCACACATTTTCACTACTGGTTATTCCTTCAGTTCATGATACTTACATTCATCCTTTATAATATAGATGTGTTTTTTACTGTACCTTAAGATTATAAGTATCACAGGAAGTGGACTTACCATCCGGTGGAGTACCACCCCCTTGTCACTGACAATATTTATACAATAAAAAAAGAAATAATTGCAATTCGTGTGATAAATTAAACGTGGGATGTCAACAGGTTGTTGCAAAGATTAAACAATTTTAACTTTAAATTTATGATCGGAATCGAAAATATATATCTACGTCAAGTGAGTAAAATGATTTCAACATTTTATGCGGCAATGATTCGAGGGTTAATTATTAGCAATATTTGGTACGAATGAAAAAGGTTTTGATGATAGGTTTATCGCTATCTGATGGACAGTTTGTACAACTGCCATCACGATAGTAACGCCAGTTGTTTTCGACACAGGACATCTGACTCCGATCAGCAAAACGGCCTACGGTTTCTTTCATTTTTTTCAAACACATGTAATTTTAAATATCTTCTAATAATAAAGGCCTTTCTTACATTTATCGTTCTAAAGAATTTTCTGTCATTTGTAACTTTTAAACAAGGCCAATATACGAGTTAAACGTAACAAAAAAAAAGAAATTCATTCTAAGCTTATCATTAAATTGGCAATAAATAGTATAACAAAATATATTTTAATGTATAATCATAGCATATAAACTAAAGGACACCTATAATTTGGATCAGATTTCACTTTCTCGTTTTGCGATACTGTATAACGTCGCATATTAAAGTAAAGTATGTCTGTAAGATTGTTTCCTTCTATTTTATAAGTGCAACATTCTAAATATATATACGTTAAGTTATAAACCAGAAAGAGTGGTCTTAAATCATGAAAATATTATTTTACTAAGGTGAAATATGAAAAATATTTGTTCACCTTCATGGTGATCATGTGACAAACCCACATATATGTACATTTATCGCTCCCTACACTCTTGCGATATAGTCCCATCTATATATGCACTACATCGTAAAAATGTATTAATCCTATAGTGGAAATCGAACCCAGAGGCCGCTGCACCTTTACATTTATGAGTAACTTCTAACCATACAAACTAACGTTGGTAGCATTTGTTGACTTTTATTCGTTGTTATAATTTCAATTAGCGAACCAGCAAGTGGATCATCTTTTTTTGCAACGGCCCCAGATGTGGGGCAATCACTAGAAGGTCCATAGGCCACTGATTTCGGCGCAACCCGCACTGTCTGTCTCTGAGGAGGTGATTTATCTACAATCTGGAGGTAATTGAAATTGGTCCATGGGATCAATGTCGAGACGTGAACTGCCAGCAAGGATATCCGATTTTTCTTTTGTCCCACAAGCTAGTGGACCACTGAAAATTTGCACATTCTGCGTTTAAGCACAGGTGACGTTTGAATTATGTGACGATAGGATTATCAGCAAAGGGAGAAAACATTCCTTGGCTCAATGCACCAGCTTAGCACAACTAGAGGCAAATTATATCTGCCGCGAAGGATAAACTGCAAAGAAATGCTTATTTTTTATAATAGTTTTACAAGAAAACGTTAATGATAGAAGAAATGCAGTAACCTTCTTAACATCCTAATTGAATACAATTGGATATGCTCAAAACTTCTTGTAAATGTAACCTACATACTACATTTGTAACATCATTGAATGTATGCTTTCTTTATGTACACTTTTTACTCAAACTATGTGATTGACTTTAATTATCATTTTATTTATATCTTTATATATGTAAATCCACACGCAGACACGCATTAGTATTAAAACATTATTGATGCAAATGCGTGGCTGTTAATTGATAATAATGTTGTTTTTATGTACTGTTATGTCTTAACTTATTTTTAACTGTGGCTCTTAACTTTTGGAATTGAGAACAGCCGTTAAAATAGCGTAAGCTGGACAAAAATCTTATTTAGCACTAAGTTTGCTTTTGTACACACATTTTGATGTAATAAAGAATTTATTCATTAATCAGTCCTTTAATTATCACAAATATCATTAATTAACTGCATTGCATTTAAGCCCTGGATCAGGAAAATTAATTTAGAGCAACGACATAGGCTGAAAGCTCGTTTGAAATCTTGAAGTTAAGTGATCCTGCAGAAAACGTCTAGTAATTAAACTTGGGAATAAACAGTTACAAGATGTTTTAATAAAACAAAGAACCGTTTTCACTGAAATGTATTAACACTGATATTTAAAAATTGAGAAAATTTTATCCATAATAAAAAAAAAATAACACGTACATACACTTAGAAATAGTTATATATACTTGCCTACACCTTGAAAGGCCGGCGCCACACCTGCCAAAGGTTTAACATTAGTCATATTTATATAGAAAACTTGAAGTTCTGCTTTATTTTAGATCTGCATCTGACATTAGGTGATCACTTTAAAAGACAAAATAAAATTCTGTCGTTAAATAACACAGGGCAATTTAGTACGATTAAAGAAAGTGTCACGAGAACGTAAAATACAAAACCTGTAGGTAAAGAATTGACTTCTTAAAAATTAAATGTATTTTAATGTCGTTATATGAAACATATTTTATCTGTAATATTTTAAAGGCGTAAAAAAATAAGTTAATCTAGAAAATAATATAAATAAAAATCTTAAAATTTAAGTTTGCCGTATTAATAGTTTTAACAAAGACTTCAAAAATATTTACTATATAAAAACGAAAGGTTAGTTTTAGAAATAATTTGTTAAAAAAAGTTGAAGTTTTCCCTGAGGACAGTATTCGAACCTGCGCGGGTAGAACCCATTGGATTTCAAGTCCAACTCCTTAACCACTCGGACACCTCAGCTGTTTATATGATATCGAAATTATGTATTAGTATGGGCGCAAGATATTCAGTCAGTCTGCCCTCGTCACCGCGAGCGAACGGTCGTGTGACGTCACAGTTCAAAGACTGTCGCAAATAGAAGCAAATATTCTAAAGACAGACATTCGTCGGCGAGTACCGTTGGTGTCGTAGGCACTCTGTGCAAATTTGTGCTTTTGTGACTTTAAAGAAAAGAACGTATTTGATTTTGTGAATTTTTCTGTACTGCTGTTTTGTGTAAGTTGGATTTTTTATACGTTTTTATTTTTAGTTTAGAAAATTTAAAAAGGAGTTTTAATTTTATCTGTATAAGTCTATATATATAATAAATTTTGTTTTAAATGTTGGAACAGATCAAATTTTCATATAGCAAAATTTATCTAATTTATAATATACATAAGATACAATTTGCAGAAAGAAGAAATTGTACTTGAATATATTTTTTTCTATGAATTTTTTTTTATTAACTGCTATTTTAAACATAGTTCTTTTTTCACTGACTTCATGTAATGTCATGGTTTAATGGATTGTTTTTGCTGATTTAAAATTGTTATCTAATAGTATCGGGGCACTCTTCATTAAATAATCTCCGAAATTCATCCTAGTTTAATAAGGACGATGGGACAATAATAAGTGAAAAGAATTAGTTGCCCTGTGTATCTAAGTAAAGGATTGCGTGTCCGTCCGTGATAGTTTTTTAGCGCAGTGAATGCATTTACCATTCCTTCCGGATGATGCAATATAAATAGTACATCTCAGATGAAAGCCTCTATATGTCAGACTGCCAGCAGCAAGTCAATAAATTCGAAATCGATCATCAAACCGATGGGGAGATAAGGAGAGAATAGAGATAAGGATCGTACATTTCACGCGATGGTCACGGATGACCACGGTCCATGATATCTACCGAACAAAGGTCGAAGGTACGCAGGTGTAGGCATCGCTGCGTTTCCTGTAATTTGATCTTTTACCTGTGTTCGTATTCTGAAAGGGCAGGACAGGTCCTATATCTGTTGCCATCGTACGCTGCAGCATGGACCTACCATTGTTAAAAAACTTGACTCTGGACCAAATTTACCATGCAGAGTGTTCTGAGGAGTTGTTCAGATTAATTCCAGCCGCTGAGGTTTAACATCGTACGATCACGACAGAATTCACAATTTCATCTTCATCATCTCGATGGTTAAAACTCGAAACCGGCGGGTAAAACCGTGTCTCCCGATCCTTCCGTACCCGTAAAGACAAACAACATTATTTAAACGATTACCCTGGACGGTGGATCACTTGGCTCGCGGGTCGATGAAGAACGCAGCTAACTGCGCGTCATAGTGTGAACTGCAGGACACATTTGAACATCGACATTTCGTAGACACACATTAGCACGCGACGTGACATCTAACACGGCGTCCGCACGACGTTGCAGCAGTGTGCGAGTGCTGGGGACGAACACGCTACGTGCTGGACGTGTCACACAAGTGATGACGCGTGGCATGTGTTGATAAACACTATTTACACTTGTGCTCTGCTATTAACAAGTTAAGGATACTTATTTATAATTACTGTAATATTATAATTACAATATATTTCTTACTAGAGCATGCACTCGGGTCACCTAATTTTTAATAATAATAGTATTAATAATAGTCTAACTGCAGCATGGATGGGTCGGCTCTTACGGGGATGGGCCTTAAAAGAGTACCAGTAGGAGGTTCCAGGGACACAATTAGAGGTTACGAGATTTTGAGTGAATATGTATAGAAATTAACGTATTGCGAAATATATACAATGTTCAAGCATCCGAAGCTCCAAGAAGCCTTCTATAGAATACCTTGAAATTATAATTTTTTTTCGTTTTGTTATGTTACCATATTAAATAATTAACATATATATTTAATTCATAACATTCTTCGCTTGTATTAATATTAAAATTAAAGTATTGTAAAGATTTATCTTGAGTTATTGAGCATAGAAATATAATTACGTGATTTAGTATGTAATCATAACATTTAATTTCATGATGATCAAATAATAACCAAAAAATTGTTGCCATTCGAACAAGTACAAGACAATGTTACTTGACGTTAGGGTTGCTAGCTATAGCCTTCATACCGTGCTGAGATCTATTTTATGTGGTTTTAGTTGATTATCTGTAACAGAAAATAATTTATTTTCATTAACATCACTGACTATATCTATTCCTGCCATTTCGTCATTGACTTTCATTCATGGAAATTGTTAAAAAATGAGTTTCTTATCTATTTGATCTCAAAATAAGAACGTTTAAGACTAGTGTAATGATTTTAAAAACAACGAAAAATTTTGATATAGCTCGAAAAGAGAACTCTATTTTAAAATTTGAAATAAAGTAAAGTAGTTTTATACAAATCCCACTGCTGGGCATAAGCTTGCTATCTAGAGAGGAGTACACCACGCGGCTCCATTACGAATTAGGAGATTTCATATGACGTCGAAATATAATTAATTAATACTTTTTATAAGAAATACAGACTATTTACGATCTCAGAAATCAGATATACTTAATTACATCTAAAAGTTGGCAACCCTAAATGTAGTATCATCTGACGGTGTGTTTTTTCACAAGAGCGGTAGTAGCTATTCGTTACATTGTAGGAAGGGGCCGACGCAACAAGTACCCATTTGTAGCTGTCAGCAGCGACAGGCTGGAGGCTCAGAGCGGAGGACCGTTCAGGAGAACTGCAGTTAACAAATTAGGGACACAATTGTAGTTTACGCGAGAGGAACTCGGTATATCACTTTCACCGTGTTCACATTACATTCTGATGGATATTTCTATATTAGACACTACTAAAATTGATGTCGTTAAAAAAGTACAGTAGCAGCATATATATTATCCCACTGTTGGAAATAGGTCTACTCCGAAAGGGTGTCAATGTATAGTTCACCACACGACGCCACTTTGGCGGACTTCGAAAGGAAAATTTGATTGTTGATTGCATGGATTTTTCTCTGTTTAGTGTGGCAAAGCACACTCCTGGAGATTTTTTTTAATAATATCACGGGTGATATGAATATACAAATGCGTCGTCACATCTGAGGACAGAGATGGGTGGCCGCAATACTTGTAATTGAGTTCTCCAGTTCTACACTTACGTAAATACGCTCGCTAATTTTTTTCCTTATGGAATACGTCTAGCTGCCACTGAAAAAAAGTATCATTATATATTAAATCAATGTAATGTAGAATGTAATATATAACCAGACCAGAGCCTCTATTTTGATATTTTTTTAATATTATTAGTGGATGACAAACGTCAGTCGCATACATCCTTAATCTCAAGATTCAAGACACACGGTCCTGAGGACTGAGAGAATGCCTCGTTACTAGTAAGTGAATCAGGGGGATTCCTACACTGGGGCACACGAAACACAGTACCGTTAATTTGCTATTTAACTCTGTTTTTATTTCAAGAATAATATATCTAACCGCAGCGAGGGTCTTCCTAAAAGAAAACTATAAGAAATCGTAAAAGATTTTTATCGTAAAACGTAAAGAAAAACTATGTCCTATTTCGATAATCTCATATCTCCTAACAGATGATTTAATTACCACGACACGGTCGGCTGAGTTCGCTACTAAGTGCAAAACGGCCACTCCTCCATCTTAGTATTCAGCACATAACAATGCGGCCCATATGCGGTCTGCTGTAAGACCAGATCAGCATGCATTAGTCCAGTGGCGACTAAATAAAGACGTGCCGTGAAACAATTAGTTAGTGCCGCGGTAGTGAACACGTTAAATACGTGCGTAAAATTGGTTCATACAAATTTGATTTTAATCTGGATTTATGTAGAGATTGAAATAGTGTGAAATATGCGGATGCATGGTATAAACAAGTCTTTATGCGTATGCTATATGAATTGATTTTTTATATACGTAATGTTAAATGATGACGTCGTATCTATATTCGTCCTCGATAAGGAATCATAACACTACCTGAAGATTTATAATGCTTCGTCACCAATAATAGGGTTCCCGGGATTACTACAATCAATGGATGAAGTACAGCAGCTTTTTTTTTCTTTATTTTTCGAGTTTATGGCCGCTGTTAGGACGAGGCTTTTACAGTGTCACTGGGTTGAGTGGTGACCAACCGTCACCCTGTTGCGCGATAGCGACTAACTCGAGGGTGCCCGTGAGAGCGCAGTAGCTTCATGCCCTATTTTTATTACATAAAGAGTAACAAACAAGCACACAGTTCGCCATCATGACATCTACATTCATCCTTGACAAGGAACCATAATTCAGATGTGTTATCACCCTTGAGGACTGAGATGGAATGCCTCGTCACCACTAATAAAGGTCTCCGGATCCCTATACTCACCAGAAGAGACACAGACCCATTATACTGCTATTTTACGCTGGTTTTCTATGGGGTCGCGGTCCTTCTCCGATCGAGCCATTCACGCAGCGTCGCTCTTCATATGTTAAAAGTGTATTCCTATGTAATTATTCATCATTGAAAGGAAAAAAGAAAGCCCTTATATAATTAAAACCACAATATACAAATTACATAAAAACTGTTCTAACTTAGCCAAGAAAAACTAAAATAATATATTTTTACTATATTTTTGTTAATCGTTCATTACGGCGTTCACAAGATTGCAAGAAAGTCATCTACCTAGTCCCGAGAGTGCCGTAATTGAAAAGGGCAGGAGTGCGAAGTAAATTTTCTAGTAAACAAACTGGAAGTTGTGCTGCTAGCCTCAGGCTATGCCACTCTTACGTAAAGTAATAACTTTGTAAATGTATAAATAAATATCGAGATGCTATGTTTAGGATAATAACATATAATGTAACATTTTATTTTATGTAATATATTCTTGAAATGACCACTAAGGAATATCCTTAGTGGCCATTTCGTGCGTATGGCAATTCTATTTACAACCTTCTTATAGAGTATGTATCTATACAAAACATTCAGACTCAACTAGATTCATCCGGTCCTAAGGTAACCACTAAACAAAATATGAACGCCATAGCACCATACAGTGCTATAGAAATTTAACAAAAACTTCTTATTTTTTATACCATTAACTAATTATTACCATAAACTAACTTTAAAATTAAAGTAACACTCCGTAAACATAAATCCCACTGTCGGGAATAAGCCTCCGCTCTAGAGAAAACTGGCGAAACCGCGTTTGTTTGATGTTACTATAAAATTTTTATGTATTCGAAACACATTAACTATTCATTAAAATTAATAAAATAGGCTTGATTTATTTTTGATATTAAATGTTCTTTAATAAAAGATAATGTTTATATTTAGGTCCCGCTATTTGATTTGACAGTTAAAATTTTAATGAAGATGTAATCAAAATTATATCTTCTTCAATTCTTTTTAAGCTTTTGAAAAAATATTTCAAAACATGTTAATTTTGAATTCATACACACTTCTGTCAAAAAAACTTATTTATGGCACGTTTCTATTACCAATTGAATATTTTATTAATCTAATCCCCTATTTTGGTAAACACTTTGTTCCGAATCTAATTCTCGTTTCAAACACAAAACAATAAATCGATAAAGTGTATAAATAACTTATATGCGGCCTCGAAACTGTAGGGTTAGTACTTGACCTGCCTCAACCATACCACACTTAGCCCGCGTGACGCACGACAGCTCATTTTACAGTCAAACATTTTCAACAAATTAGGAAGCTTTTGTGTACTTATTAATTTCTAGCTTGCCAATATTATCATATCTCCTATTTACAAACAAAATACACCGTTAATTTTATTAAACTATGCATTTTCATTGCCCTTAAACCCTATAATTATTACAGTTCTTAACTTTTCACAACTATAGAAAAATTTGGTGGTTAGTAAAAAGTGTAGGAAATTATAAAGAAACCAACTACACACAAGTACTAAATATTTTGCCATTCATGTCTCACGAAACACAACAAAAACAAGAACTTTTTTAATATTTAATACATACACTATTCGAGTCTAATATCTCTTCGTGCCCTTTTCAACGAATGTTTGAGAATTCTTAATAGTCATATGTCTTATAAAAAATTATAAGTCTCAATGACATTTTAAATGCCTACTATCATAATTAGTTAAATTATAAATACTTATAAAATAATACGAACACCACATAAATTATATTAATTGTTGACCAAAAACAGAAATTTGGAGTCGAAGAAGAAGGAACTCACTTTTAATCATTTTATCATAAACTAACTCCTTTTTACAATTATTTATTAAAATTAATAGTGTGCTATATATACATATTTCATATACTTCCAATTTCGTTAAACCATTTTTTAAATCAGAGATTAGCTCTTGACTAGATAAAATAATGTATTTTTCACAATGATTTTAAAATGTTATTTATTATTTTTGAATTTTAAATATCTTTATTAAAAAAATCTAAAATGCTAAAATTCTTATAAAACGAAATGAAAGCCTTCAGAATAAAACACCTCGAAACCTTAGAACAAAACGTCCGCATATAAACTACTCGAATTATTCGTGATCTCAACATCCATGTCGATTCCGGGACTATAATCATAAAGTATACGGGGAAGCAAATCGTCGTATAAATAACCTCGACTATTGTTCGTCGACTCCCGTAAGAAAGGGACATTTATAACAAGTAGCGAGCAAGATATGCGTTTTGCGTGAATGATCTTTCCAACAATAAAACAATGCAGCTCTTTTGTCTTACTTAAGCCATTGAAATCTTTATTATTTATTATTACATCAAAAAAACAACTATATTTGTTTTTTTGAAGTTCCAACATTTAAGACTAAACTTTGGATTAATTAAAATATAATTTTTAAAATAAACGACATAACTTGTACACGCGTAATTTAGCTGTATAGCCGTTTAGTCGCGTATAACGCGTAATGTAATTTATTTATTTTATTTTATTTTTACAATTTTCGGAAGACTTTAAAGCTTTATGTTGTGTTTGTATATTAAAACCGCAGAAACAGCAATATACACAAACACTAATTCAAATATTACCCTACTAAGTTTGTTAAGCTTCGTGAGTCTACTAGTTACCACGGATATTGGTATTAATATAAAATAAATTTGAGTTCGAACAAAAGTATTGCGTCGGAAATTTCATTTCATATCATTAATAAAGCATTTGATTATAGTTTTACATACTAATTAACGAAGATTCAGTGATGATTTATCGTGGTTAGAATTAAATAAAAAAAAAATATAATAAGAGATTTTAAATACTCCACACATATACAATCTACCAGCCTATGTGCAAGACTTTTTCCTAAAATGACCTAATAAAATCTATGTACAAATTTACATACCAGAAGAAATTAGATAGTCCTTATTCATTTGTACGACACTGGCAAATTATATACTATCTTACAGGCTGGTATCAATATAATTAGGTTGCAATTGATCAAGTACCTTATTACCTGTAATTGGATCTCCGCGATTTGTTCAATCGCCACCCGAAGGCCCGGCTTCATTTATAAGTTATCAAATAAAAACTTTCCTTGAGAACCAATCTAGGAATAGTCTATTTAATAGTTTCAGTGTATTTAATAGTGCGCACGTATACACTAAAAAATTCTGCTGTGATAATGATGTTATTGATTAACAACTGCCACTAAAATGGGTTATATCGGTTTCGATAATCACGACGAGCAATCACAGTTTTTTAAGAAAACTTCTTTATGCACGACTTGAGAGTAACAAGATTTTTTTCGAAAGAGAGTAACGACTTTTGAGGTAGTTTTCTCATTTATAACAGCAGTGACATTGAATACATTTATATATATATTTTATATACTAACTAACCCAAAAATCGTTGTCGGTGCAAATGTTAATAAATTTGTTTCTTTTCCTACTGTGAATCTATGAAAATTATTTTTCTATCCATAAAAACGTAAATCGGACTATTGCGAACATTTAAAAAAAATTACCAAATCGGTACAGCCGTTCTCAAGTGATGCGCTACCAAGGAATAGCATGCCGTTTTTTATTTATTTAGAAAATTGTATTTGCGGATATTATATAATTTCCTTTAATTTATTTCTATTTTCTTTTTATATCGGTCATTAAAACTATTATTATTATACTATTACTAAGTATTTTATTCACTAGAAAAAAAAAACTAATTAAGCAAAAACAATAAATAAATAATAAAGATATAAATGCATGATGGAAAAGAATATTCATTAATATTAAATTAATGTTTTTAATATTTATAGTAATTAAAATATATGAATAATTTTGTAGTAATTTCCCTCAAGCTCGCGTAAAGATTCGATCACATAATGTGGTAGTTTGTAAACGTTCGATAAGGAATCATAATGTGCCTGCGTTGTCGCCACTGAGAACTAAAATGGATTCCTTGACTTTGAATAATTAGGTTTCTACCTTTTTTTTCACCAGATGAACATTTATGTTGATTCTTACTAAATATTGTAACTAGTAATATTTAACCATATTATCAAGATAATTTGCATTAGCAAAGACATAGTAGCGTAACGCTGCCATTTTCTTCTAAGAGCATCCGGAGACATGATCACAGGTAACGAGCTTTTCCATCTCAATCTTCAGGTTATACATATGGATCTTGAATCTATGTTGAGGATCAAAGTAATTTCATGGGCCGGAATCACCACCATTAGGTAAATTGTGTGCTCGAGTGTCTGTCTCATTATTAAAAAAATATTAAAGTGTTAATATCAGAAGTTATTGTACAAATATGCTAACCACGTGAGGTATATTTAAATGCCCTGAAAGTAACTGAAACGTTTACGGAATCGTTTTCTTTGACATACGAACTAAATATTGGGTTAAAATTATCTAAAGCAATATCAGAATCTTGTTAACACAATCCTAACCCAAAAATCGGTAACTTGCACAATATTGTTTTGGGGTTTGTTTTGATAATGGTTATTCAAATCTCGACTTGAAACAGTTTGAGTACTAATGTACGCGACCGTTATCCCGTATATAAAAACACATTAATGATTTACTTAAATAAACTAACACTAGCTGAGCCTGAGGATCCTCAAGATCCTCAGGCGAGATCAGATTAATTTTTTTGCATCACACAGATGAATAACTTTGCATTCATCAATTCTGATTTACATCAGATAAAACGTCAATTGTCTTAATAACTAGAAGCTAAAAAAGTCAGAAAAACAAAGTTTTCCATTTTCCTATGTTCACTTTACGGCTTCGACTTAGCCATTCGTTATTTTCTAATAAATGGTCTACGGCGTAGCTGCGTAGTGCGTAGGTCTACACCCGGCCAATGAACTACACTTGCCACCGCCAAATTCATGTACCCGTCTGAACTTAGAACACCCCCTCCCAACCCCTAAAAAGAGTAATGCACCTTGGCTATGACCCATTAGATAAACAATGTCTGTAGGCACCAGGCAGTGTCTCTGTACACTTTTTAAATGTTTAATTTAGGCTTCCAATAAATATCATAAAGCTTATATTTATAAATAATAAGCATAATTTTATTATAATGAATTCATAATACCTTGCTTATATATATGAAAAACATCAATATTGTTAATGAAGATGGAAATAATAAACTCAAAAATGATTTATTATGCGTTGCATGTTTATCGGATTCATTTATTATTTTTTTCATAAAACCATCGTTAAGACTTAAACTTAAACTAGTGCATTTAATAATTACAATAATAATATTTTTTACAACAATTACAGTAAGTTTTTAAATAGTATATACAAACCTAAAGTTATTTGCCTTACTAATTTTAATCCGCAAATCTAAACAGAACGTGTCGAACTAGAAATCTGAACAGAATATGTACGCAGCGGTTACATCGTTGGAAACAGCACTGAAGTCATCGATTGTATGGTCTAATCGTCGATTTTTAGATTATCCTTTAGCTTCCTTTTTCGTTTTAGAGAGCGTCGACCGTCGGGTATAAGGGAGCAGGGGGAGTGCCGTGCTGCGGGGGATTGACAGGGGGTGGGGGAGCGACACGAACCACTGCACTGAACCAACGTCATTGCCCTGTCAACTGAACAATACTAAGCAGGCGACGTTACGTTACCGACCGATACCCTTTGCAACGCTGTAGAAACTATTTTGCAGAGTCAAATTAATGTAGAGCTAATACTTAAATTTCAAATAATACAAAATAAACTAAGGTTAGTAAAAAATGACAACCGAGAGATTATTATTGGCAATTGGACGTTTGTCATACTTGTTATTTTGTTTTACTTTACGTACTCATGTGGTTTACAATTCCTATTTCACAATAGCAGTCTTGACGATTGTTTCCCTATCTTCGGATATAAATATTATCTATCCAGCTAGAATGCAATTTTTTTTGCGAAAAAAAATTGTTTGTTGGATATCCCAATTGAAATATGCTTGTGAATTCGATTTAGGAGCTTTAAATGAAAACGAAGAAAGAGGTGACCGAAATTCCCAGAGGGATGATTTACTGAAGGCATATATTGAAATTATCGATGCTTATACTGTATGCGAAAAAATAACTGAAATTCCAGTAAGAATTTTTTTTACACAATAATTATTTTGTCGAATACATTGAATATATATTTGTTTTGGTCATTATATATGTCTGGACATTATATATATATTTATTTATTTTTTTACTCTTTATTGCATTCACCTTAGCAAAGTTAAAATTTCACAAAGGGCGGACTTAATACATATATTTGACAGTTCAACTTTAGTCCATTTCAACTAATTGTAATAGAATACTATAATATGTTTATCTAAGTCTTATTTGAATTGATAACTTAATTCAAACAAGACTTGGATTTAATTCTTCTTAACCAAATACATATAATTTAATATTTGTATAATTAATTAATAAAAATATTTTTCAGGTTATAGTTTATGTATTTTTGACTTTCATACAATTCTTGACAAATATTCAAATGATTATCGAGGTTAGTATTGATCTTAAAATAATTAATTATTATGTATGGAGCATTAGAATTTTGACAGTGGTAGAGCTACACCGTAGTTTGTTTCTAGCTACAGAATGAATGGGTCAGCTCGACTGGGGTAGGACCACGCCCTCAAAGAATACCAGCGTGAAATAGCAGCATAATGCTGCTGAGTTTCGTCTGGTGAGTGTAGGGATCCGGAGACCTTTATTTACTGGTGACGATGATTCCTTTGTCAAGGATGAATGTAGTACAGTTCACCTGATGGTAATCGATTCCTGTTGCACATGTTATTTACTTTCATAATGCAGATGCATTGTTACCCCTTAGGCCTGAGATGGAATGCCTCGTTACCAGTAATAAAGGTCTCCAGATCCCTGCACTCACAACACGAAACACAGTAGCATTATACTGCTATTTTACGCTGGTATGGTGTTTCGGAGCGCCTTACCTGTAGAGGTGGAGAATCTTCTCCGAAGTCAATCTTGAGAATTTAGTGCGAGTCCGGCACAATCAGTGTCTGATCCTAGGTAGACAATTAAGCATAACGCCTACCTGCAACTAATATTCCTTAATACATTTACAGTTCAGCAGTGTGAACGGACTCTTTGTTTTGTCGCTTATGTGGACAATAAAAAACACATTTTTGTTAACTCTAATATGCGTGGAATGCGAAGTTCACATATACACGTCGTTGAAAAATGCTCAGGTCACATGCATATTTCTACTAAACAACAATTATAATTACGGTAAGATAAATAATATATTTATGTTACAGAATGTAGATATTTCTTGGTGCTTAATAGATTGCGATCATGGCATAATCTCTTGGTTCTTGATGACGTTTTAGGAGTAGAATAGTCCTTAAAGAATTGTACAAACAAAGAGACATTTATTCAGTAAGAAGAATTTATTTACTAATTATGAATAAATGTTTTCATGAAATGTCAACGCCAAGAGACGTTAATAGTTAGACCCGGAAACATATCAGGTATCGGGTTATAGTTTGGGCTGGAAATTGACGCACCTACCTTTTCTTCGTAATATATATTTACTTGTTTTTCATCCGTACAAATCCTGATATGTACGGATGTATGTTTTATATATTGGACTGAATGCACTGGAAATGATACTGAAAGACTATGGAATTAAAAGCGAGTATCTAGAGATTAGACTAACAAGATTCATGTTAATTGTAAAGCTTAAGTAAATTATAGAGTAACCTACTTGTGCTTTACGCCTGTGTTGGGGAAAATTTGAGGTGAAGTGTTATTGATGGTCAGTTCAGATAGTACTAGCTTTGAAGGCCAGAATGTGTTTTTCAATCAAATGGATACATCTTTATACAGATTTTGCACGAGTCGCGAGTAAGCAACTTCGTCGAGTAATCTCGACGACGAACGCATCTGCACTATGGGCCATCAAATCAATCAATCATTTACCGTCAGGTGAACTGTGTGCGCTCGTTCGCCACTCTGAATGTTATAAAATGTTAATATATCAATAGGTCAAATGAACTATATGGACTTGTGATATATATTTTTTCCAATATTACACACCGATACGCGAACGCACGTACCGATGTGGACTGGTAAAAATTTTCAAATGTTTCGATACGCGAACACGCGTGTCCATTTAAGGACACATTTGAAATAGTTCAAATGAACGAACGAAGAAAATATTACAATGATGTGCAGTAATAGATATCTGTACGCGTACACACCGGTATCGATATGGACTTGTAAAAATTAAACTTCAATCCGATACGCGAACGCACGTACCGATGTGGACTTGTAAAAATTTTCAAATGTTTCGATACGCGAACACGCGTCATATTTATTTATGTTATTTATTCGTTACAATTATACTGCACTTTGTGTTTCTGGCTACAGAACGACCACGCATCTCACAGAATACCAGCATGATGTTGCTTATCGAATCTATATATCCGGAGGACTCTTATTATTGGTGACGACGAACGCATCTGCACTATGGGCCATCAAATCGATCAATGCGTGCGCTCGTTCGCCACTTTGAATGTTATAAAATGATAATATATCAATAGGTCAAATTAACTATATGGACTTGTGATATATATTTTTTCAATATTATACACACAAATTCAGTTATGAAAATTATTACCGAATGTTTCAGAATCCAAAGATTTTGTCTTCAAACTATTGTTTTAATTCTTACTTAAGGGTTTCTTTAGAGGTATAAACCAGACTAGATTAATATTTAAAGCCTTTTCTCTCTAATAAAAGTAGAATAGTGAAAAACATTGAATATAATGCGAAAATTCTAGAATTGATTGTAACCTATTTAATATATTAAATATAATATTACATTAGATTAAAATCTTTATTCTTAAAAAATACAATATTAACCATATAACAGCCACAAATGCAAGGAATAACTAAAAACATAACTCACCGTAAAACAAAGTAAGTAAACTTTACGTGTAGTTTTGGTAATAATCACCAGCCCACCTTTATAATAATTCCTTAACAATAAATGTCAATATACTTTGAAAATATACCAGCTACATCAATTTCGCCACTATGACATGAGCGTATTTGACAAACGCCCTTCTAATATCATTAAAGAGTTTTCAAATGGTTATTATCATTAACCGAACAAAGTAAATTGGAAGCAAATAAAACTATTCCGATAGCACCTGCCCAGCCCCGGTTTGTTTTCCGTGAGTAAAGAACAAAAGTTTAACTATAATGTTTTCTTGCGAGTAACTAATGGATGGCAAGTTTCAGCTGTAGGTACTTAAGCGGCCAATTCTTGACTCCAGACTACTTTCTAAGTACACATTAGTGGGCGCCGCTAGGTGCTTTCTTGGCAAAATCTTAACTATATACTTAAGTCAGTGTCAGTACAAACTCTTGAATGAATTGAATAAGCCCCTCTAACTCTCCACGCTTCCCTTTATCTACTTTCATTACATGAGCTTCACTCTGAAATTTGTTTCAATTACACCATAATTTAGTAAATTGTAGCAGCATTTTATCAGCTTCTTCGATATTTGATGATTTATATTGACATCAATTTTTAGATATATCAAAAACATCATAGATTTATGATGTTTTTGATATATCTAAAAGTCATACCTAAGAATCATATTAGGGCCAGTTGTTTGTACATATATACAGATGACTTAGATGATAGAGTTGGATGA
>JAGSMU010000181.1:0-76802 GCA_029286865.1 Teinopalpus imperialis | reverse complement strand
TTTAAATTTATAGTTGTGAAATACCGAGCGGTAGGATAAGTGTATTTCACTGAAAAGCCATTACTTTAATTTAACAAAGTCGTTACAAAAATATCATTAATCTGGATTTTTTATTAGTAGTCACAGTGTCCTAATTGTTACCAGCAGATGTGAACTGCGTGAGATTATACGACTATGAATTCACTGAGTATTACTGGATTCTAATAAATACAGAGCTTATTCATAGGCATCCCATTACCAAGGAATCATCTGCAGTTAAACTTTGACTCTAAATCTAAATCCAGCATCACAGATATTGAGATAATATTATATCATTGTAATGCCCGAAAAGTAATAATAATATAGAAAATATATACTATGAAGTCAAGAAAGTACCGGGAAAAGATCAATAAAAAAAAAAGTTGGAATTTGCCCTCTTAAACGCCGCATAACGCTCACTCATAAGCACGTGTTTTAAAGAGGATTCACCGTAAGCCTTCTGTAACATTTTCAGTGATCGAACACAAAATAAAACACGAAAAAATTTAAGACAACCTTTTTGTTCGATGTTTTTGTCCTTTATGAATTTCGCAAACACACTAGATATAATATAACTAAAAAAAAGGCACTGTATTTAATCTAAATACCAGATGCATCTGAAACTCTGCCCCAAAATGGGGGCAATCTAACAACAACAAAAAAATTAATTTGGAACCATAAACAAATCATCCATTCCCGATACCTTTTTGGCTGAATGCTCCAGAAGCCACCTTTGAGTATAATTTTTTTGTCTCATAAATACAGATATTTACACTTTTACTAAAATTTAACTACTTTACTACTGTTTTAATATGATTTTCGACCAATAACTTTTTTATTACTTAGTAATTTTGGGCTATGAAAAGATGCATTGATGCTCTTTTTTTATAGATCGTTACATCGCACGTGCAACTAGAGTAAACCTACGATTTTGTATTGAACTTTACTGTTTACAAGAATAGAAAATAAATATTAATAAAATGGGTCAATGAAAGCAGCAAAAGTATTATAAGTATTAAACTTTTACCCATCGTAGTCGTAAGAAGTACAAGGGTCGCCTAAACATAATTAGTTTACGAAGAATACAACTCTCTAATTGATTTACTTTGTATCGAAAGTGATATAATTTTCTTCAGTGGGAAATGTATGCAGTATTATTTAATTTACTCCAGCCTTAGATATAGAAATAAAAGATATTGCCGAAATTCTTGATTGGGATGCGAAATTATATAATTTGAAATTATGTTTGAAGTGTAAAAATATTTACTAAGCAACGCTTTTTGCATTTTTATCGAGAATGAATGTGGATGTGCATGATCTGTAGAAATAATTTTCCATATATATATCTTCTGAGGACTAAAATCCCACGACACCGGTTATAAGATCTCAGGTTTCTTTTTTCACTAGATGAAACAAAGTACCAGTGCTAACTATTTTACATTGGTATTGTCAAGAAATCGTTGTCCTGGTCGAGATCTTCTTAATGTAACGGCTAGTTTATAAATGCAACGTAACGTAAACATATATCCCTCGTCTGTATATAAGAATACGTGACATGGTTATGTAATCAATTCAAAAGACTAATCATACCACCATATTTCTTACAACAGTTACTGAACGAGATAACGATTTACCCTCCCCGCTGCAGCGTAAGAGAACAGGAGTGTCGTAATTACATTGAACCACTCTTCCTACCCTATGCAATAAGTCGATGTCGCAGTATGCATGCGGTAGAGAGGAACAGGAAAGTACCGCTATTACGATGGTATATTGGTATGGTATTTCTGTTTGTTTAGTTTGACTTATATTAATTTTAGCTTCTTTTTTTAATGTTATCCTAGTTATTTATCTACATTACTAACATTCTCGCTAACCGCTTAAGTAGTGCTTTCAAGTAAGTGAAGGGATGGCTCACGGTAATAGTCGAATAGTGGATTCAAACTTACGACGATAAATTTAGCACACCGTACCTTAAAACATTAGGCTATTGACGCTATAAAATTATAATAAATGTATGGCCGAAATAGGAGATTGAACTCATGATCCGAGCTGCCTCATCATCATCATGAATAAAGACCGTTTTAATGGATTTTTATCTACAAATATCATTTGCTTGCGCTCATACCTGGTGTTCGACAAAAGGCTCACCCTCGTCACACCTTATATCTAATAATGTATATAACTGAAATATAGATAGTGCATGCCTACCCGAATTGAAAGAAAAATATCATATATAAATCATATTTTTATTATTAACTAGCACAATTTCTACTGAACTTAGAACTTATACGCTTCGTTTGTCGAAAACATTACGGGATAGAATGTACAAATGTCAGTTCAAAAAGATTTTATTTGATGTCTTCCGAGAGTAAACAAAAATGGAAATGCACCGTATGAATTAAAAACCAAGCACCCCATACCCAGCGTAGCGCTTTTCAACCAAGGTGTCCATAATTTATGCGTTCAAGTGGACTACGAAAAATAAAAGAGTATATTAAAACGAATTTTATTTACTGTTTATTACGAAGTGTCTTACTTCTTCAGATCGAAGTTTCTCATTAACGCCAAATTGGTAGGATCAGAAAGAAGTTTGAAAGACAGTATCAGAATCAAAAAAGAAAGCGTTGTTATAACTACGTATTATTTATGGCTATAATTATACAGATGAAAATGGCGAATTTGAAATATAATCTAATTGATTAAAATGTTTAATTCTTAGTTTTAGTACCATTACGTTATAAAATATAGTAGTTTTATTACTAATTCCCAATTTAGTATAACAGCTTAATGTGTGAGATATTAAATAAAAACGAATATAATTATTACTCTTTTAGCCTGTAAGTAACTAAAATACCATCATTTGTGTTCAAACCTAGATTTTATTCTGAGATCTAGTCACCCTATATATGAGACCTAGGCAATTCAACGTATGCACTGTAAAAGTACTACGTCATAACATTGTAATAATTTGTACGTACGCTGTGCTCGCCGTGTTAAGTTGAGGAGGGTGGATCCCGCACTTTTTAAGGTGTAATTAATGGGGACCGGAGTGCCTCTCGGTTGTTTTGATTCCTTGTTCTCTTTTCAGAGGGCTCAGTACAAAACGTTAAAAGCAACGAACGAGAAAATCGACTCATTAATCTGGTTAATTTCGTCAGATTTGTTTGTAAATATTTGTTTACCTGATGTACAAACAACAATAATTAAATTAGCAAAGCATTTCAACATTTAAACGCAAAACCTCTTTAAACCAAAACGTGGCATGATATACTCTTTCATTTTAATTAATGGTCTAGTCTGTTGTAATTAGTTTTTAGGTGCACGGCCTCACAGAATACCAGTGTAAAGTATTACTTATATATTACTTATTATTTACACAACACTGCTATCTTAATCCCCAGAGATGACAACGCTTGTATGTAGTACATCTTGAATGATTGTTAAGGATAGATGCAATGTCATGTCAGTTATCACTTTCCATCATGTGAATTGCGTGCTCGTTTATCAACCTTAATAACATAAAAAAAGGTTATTGAGTTCCATATGTGGCTAGGAAAAAAAAACGTGTGTGCCAGAATTAAAAATTACGATAAACATAGATGTAGAGACAATCGTCCCCAACTTTATAAGATCCACTGTTGAAAAAATTTGTAAAGAATCAAAAAATAAAAACAAATAGCTTAAATAAGGCTATATTTATTATTAACTTTACTTTCCTTTCTATAGTCGATATCTATAGTTAAAAATAGATTACTTTCGTACAGATTTTTCAAAAGATTTGCAGTAAGCACTGCAACAATAATATTCCTATGGACTCTAGAGTGACAAAGCGAAGGACTCTACATTCACCAAACATCAATCCTTGAAAAGGAAATTACCGTAATTTGGGACTTCGACTATCTTGGTGAACAAAGATCGCGAACCCAATCGCTCAGAAAGTATAACGCAAATGCATTGTCACGAATGCCTCGACCCTAATTGTAAGTTCCCTCACCATCCGAAACAAATATTAGTTTAATCTGTTATTATGTTAGATCGAAGATCGAACAGCTGTCCGTCGCTTCGTGATACAGCTAGCCCTAAGCTACGGTTATTATTTACTTGATAACGTTTTGATAAACTGGACTGAACAATAAAACCAAACGACTTTTTACAATTTAAAATGGCTACAACTCAGTTATCGAATTTGGGTATTACTTTGAAATTTAAGTCTTTAGGCGATCTTTATTATTTTACTACATATTTATATATCTCAATAATTATAACGGATATGACTAATATAATTTAACCTCTTTTGCTGGTAACAATATTATTAAAATTTATCTCATAAACAATTCCTTATGACAATGCTTCGGCCATTTAAAAAAAAATTAGATGTTATTAGTTTTAAGTAGGTATATTTACGTTCTATCACCGTGTTATAAAGTCCTTTATAGTTCTTTTCGTCTTTGTTTTTATATATTTAGTACATAATATTATGTTACTTTTACAAAACAAAATTCTCATAGCAACAAAAGTATATAGTAAGTTATAATGCTACAAACCTTATAGGAGACAAAATATGACAATTTAATAAAGCGCGTAATACTTCAAAAAATTATGATACGTTAGTGTAACATAACCTTTAACTCTTTTAGGCTTAACACTACGTAAACTTACGGCGTAATCGGCTTACTATGTCTACACGTTAGAGCGAAGTGAATGCTCTTAGGTTGCCATTCAACGGAAAGCTGATTAAAGCGCATTAACACCAGGTTGTAAACAATATTAATTTAAATCACCAATTTCCTTGTTAAAAGGTTATAGAGCATAAACAACTGTATCGTAAGCATGTTTGCTTATGAAATCGGGTGACAATCAACCATATTACTATACCCCGCACTCGAGGAATTACGCGAACACGCGTCATATTTATTTATATTATTTATTCGTTAGAATTAGTATATGCACTTTGTGTTTCCGGCTACAGAACGACCACGCATCTCACAGAATACCAGCATGATGCTGATTATCGAGTCTATATATCCGGAGGACTCTTATTATTGGTGACGACGAACGCATCTGCACTATGGGACATCAAATCAATCAATCATTTACCGTCAGGTGAACTGTGTGCGCTCGTTCGCCACTCTGAATGTTATAAAATGTTAATATATCAATAGGTCAAATGAACTATATGGACTAAAATCTATAATGCTTGCGGCCGCCTGCTTCCCGCGGTGCCCAGCTTCGCGCCGCAGCACACTATCCCGACTTTATGGCTTAATCTCTTTCGTGCTGTATCAATAAATTTACCATTCAAAAACAAACTAAAAAAATCCTTTAAGATAAGCCTGCGAGGTTTAAGGTTTATTTATGTTATATCCATAGGCATAGGGTAATTTTTATTTTAAATTGAACAACGATCATCATACTCACAATACTGATAATAGTATTTATGGTCTTTATATATAAAAAATATATATTTTCATATATAAAATTTTCTCCACATCTAAGAATCACTTTTATTCCTCATTGAGAACAGAAAAGACTCCGACTTTGGTAACCATGGATGGGTGTTGTCTTCCAAACCTTTGTCTTCCATCACAATGAAACGATCATAAGTGTCGATCTGTAGACGCCTGTTCTGGTTTCACTAATTTCCTTTCCTATTTCGAACTATCGCATTATCCTCCATTATATTGATTGTATTGACATCCAGGTCTGTTAGAAAGATATTGATTTGGTTGATAATTTCTCCAGATACGCTGACGCATAAATAAAATGCATCTAGTTTTTATCATCTCAGCAAGGATGTGAACGACCTTCATTCCCCCGTTCAGTTTGTTGAATTCAGCTTTTACAGCATGTTCAGTATATTATAAATGCTTAGACAACGTAGGCTCCTAATTCTTCAGGTTATAATAATAGTTTGTTGGTCGTATTTTGCAACCATTTTTATAGTACGGACGAAAGAAGATACTAAATAAGTCCATTGTAGAACTTTGAGAGGTTTCTAGATGCCGTGTTAGAGTCACACCGCAGTTGTCAACTAGCTATGTATCAGTATCTGTGGCACGAATGGGTCGGCACGACCGGGATAACACAATAATGTAGTCTTCGTTATCGTAAATTTTATTTTGTATGTAAAAAGGTGCGTTTTATATTTCGATATATTTGAAAATGTACTGTATGCTCATAGAAATGTGACTGAATTTACTTAAAACAGTAACAAGACCGAGAATATCAACAGCACAATAAAGAAACGACTAAATCCTTTGGACTGAGTATAGTATACGTTTCTCCAACAGTGGTACAGCCACGCTGCAGTTTGATTCTGGCCACGGCATGTGCTTGTTGGTGGATGAGGCATTCCGTTTTAGTGTTCATGCATGTGCATTATGATTCTTTATCTAGGATGAACGCACCAGTACTAATGTGGCATCATCACGCACTGTGCTCGTTTGTCACACTAATACAATAAAAAAAACTTATAAACTTAGCTCTTTTCAAATAAACTAAAAATATTAGCGCTAAACTTCTTTCTTCAGTCTTCCCGGGTCTCTGGCTTCCGTATGCCGATCCGCTGGTACAATTTTGTCGTAAACGTAACGGTTACAAATTCCATAAATACGCTTTCATATCTATATACCTGTTTAATTTAAATTTAATCCGGTATATTTTGTAAATTATAGAAATAAAATATTTATGAAATTGCAAATATACGTTTGCCACCTGTTCTATAGAGAAAAAAACCATTCGATATTTAAAAATGACTCTAATGACAACACAAGAAGTGACGTTCACGAGAAACTTGTCTCAATACAAGCGATATTACATTTACCGCGAAAACCATTTAATGTGGGTTTGTTTGAATTAAAAAAAAACAAAAAAATATATAACAACAGTATAATAATTCAGAACAGTTTTAAAGACCGCACCTTAAGTGCAAGGCGTTACAGTTGATATTGCAATGTCGCCATTATTGAATGAGCAATGTTTTTACAAAAAATGATTTGAAGTAATCGCAACGCTATTTATTATCGATTTTTGTTGTTGATCTTTAATTCATACCTGGAATTCTTGAAGCCAGTTTTGCCGCAAGTGATGACGTAAAATTTGTCATCTGCCAACTCCAAGGTTCGGTGCACGCGAACCGCCAGCGGCAGCGACCTCTCGTCTGTACGCTAAGTTAATTTATTTTAAAAGCTATTAACATTTTTATTCCGTAAAAATCGTATACGAGCAAGGAAAGAAAGAATTGGACAGAAAAACATGATAAATTACAGCTAGAGCTCTCCTGTTTTATTATTTTAGAATTATTAATGCGCAGAAAAATTGGAATAAAATGTAGTGTTAACCTTCTAAATATAAAAGTTACATGTGAGTTACAGAGTTACATACGATTTACCGCTGGTATTGCCAATATCAATACAAAGGTATAACTGACGATAAAGTTGCCAGTTTAGTCAAACGTCAATAAATTGTAAATTTATCAGATATATTAAAAAAAAATTCTCCCTTTTGTATATCTATTCTCAGACCAATAAATGTATAGACAAAACGCTATAAACAAAATGTTTAAAGTCAATTTCAAGCCTCGTACCGGTAAATATTGCTCGGGTATTACTCGTACTTGTTTTATAGGCAAATCGAGAACATTTTTTGGGATTCATATAAAATATATTCTATCGCTTTGTATTTATTAATATAGATTACATACTAGCAAATTTACAATACGTATGAAGATTATTTTCGAACTTCTTAGATTAATATTAGTATGTCTTAAATTTCTAGACAACCATATTGTTAATATGATCTATAAATATGTATCAAAGTCAAGACTAGTATGTTCCATTTAAAAAGAAAAATTAAATAAAACTAACGTTGTTCCAGAAGACACCGCAATAGTCCGGGGAGTCGGGCGTGGCCATCAGACTTATGTCAAAGTTTAGAGATTCGCTTCCATTCCCCGTGGCCATACATGCCGGTGTTCTGTAAAACAGGAATTATTTTGGAATTTAAAAGATTATTGAAGGTCTTTAAATATTTTTATTATTTATTCTACTCGTAAGTATCTCAGTTACTGCTGGACAAGCAAATTACTTCAAACCTATAAAACACATTTTTTTTTAAATTAATTTGCTATATGTTGCCTATTTGCTTTTATCTAAATTTCGAATTAGACTAGACAAACGCGCTAACCGCTTTTTGCGTCCTTTTTTAAGTAGTAAATGTATCAAGTGGTTAGAATATGGTAGAACATAAACTTTGAAATACGAAAAATAGAAACGCATTACTCTTCAACTTGCATATACCCAAGTCTGTAGGATTCAAATCCACAACCCCGAATAGACTTTAACTGAGGTATGTTAGGTGCAGGATGTATTAAATTGCAAGTGTAAACACAGAGACCCTCAATGCTCTTACAATAGAAAAATAAACAGACAGGTGTGGACAGACCACTAAATAGTTCAGGTGTCGTTATTGAGAATGTACTTATTAAGTAATTTAATTTAATTAAATTAAAAGATAATATATGTAAGTATTATTACAAAACCATGCTGTATAGATCTTACAACTTTATTATTATCTTACACATGAATTAATACAATGTTTTAATAGTCAATGGAAAATGGCACGAGTACGAGAATAAATAAATAAATAACGAAACACCGAAATAAAATATCACAATTTGTCGATCACTATAAGGAAAAATACATTTGATATTCGAATATGTCCACTATTTACATATATAGGTTATGTAACCCATTGATAAATCAGACAATTTTGTCGTAAATATTAATTGTTTATACCTAAAAGCTGTGAAGCGATACACGGCTATATATTTTTTCTCTATATTTAAAAAATGATGATATTAATTTATCCCCAATGGGAGAGGCAAAGGACTTTAGTCCATACAGCCAGGTCTTGTTCATATGATGGTTGGTCTGAAACTTCTCTATATTACCACTCCATATGTTTAGGTATGAATGAACTTAATAAAAATAATACTGCGAAGTTAATGATTGATTATAATGGATTTTTCTGATGACGGAAAATACTAAGTCATAATTATTACATTGTGTAATTTTTCCCATTTAATATTTTTTTTTACATAAAGTTATATCCACCATTTTACTCAAATTATAGTAGCTACCATTAAAACAATTAAATGGAATTAAAATTGTATAAATGTAACATGGACATATTGCATTCCATAGAAACATTTTCCAAGTATGAGTTTGAATTTAAACAAACAAAATGTTAAGGTATGCCAAGTGACAAGTATTTTATAATAAAAAGGTGTTCTTTAATGGTTTGGTATTAGCAATGTTATATTTAATATAAATGTGACAGCGTTTTGCCAATATTCTTATTTATTTATTTATAATGTAGTGCACATATAAATATAATGGGAATGTTTGGATTAATATTTTAATGTATACAATGTTACAATTATGACTTACTAAGATATAAGCGAATAAATCAATGCAGACTTTCCACATATTCATTAGCTTAGTAGGTTGGAGCTGTGTAGTCGATGTTACCTGAAAATTAAAAATAGATATCACATAATGTCGTATTTAAGCATAAACAATATTACTTAGAAGCTTCAATAGCCCAATTGTTAGGGCACAGTCTTCAACTCGGTTGGAGTGGTTAATTGGAATGTTAGTGATATTAATAACATTGCTAGTACTTTTGAAAAAGGAATGTCTTTTGAAGTATGACTAGGTTGATGATGATGATGATATTTATTGATCCCTAATGGGAAAGGCAAAGGAATTTAGTCCATACAGCCAGGTCTTGTTCGTATGATGGTTGGTCTGAAACGGAGAAATGACTTTAACATATGAGTTTTAATGTTTACAGCACTATAATTATATCCTGTACATTAGATTTCATTTGGTAGTAACCAGTAGAAATTGTCATGACCGATATAAGCCAGGAGGATATCATGGGTTAGGACTATTGTATCTATATTAGGTTTTACCATTATATCGATTTAGACTTGTGTCTCATCAATTTATAAGTATGGCAAACGAGCACATAGTTCCATCCTTGATGATAAATGATAACTTTAGGACATAAACATTTATAACAAATATTCAAGATACACGACCTGTCACTCCTGAGTGGCTGAGATGGGGTGCCTCATTACCATTTGGGTCTTTGGTCCTTTACACCCTCCATATAAAACACAGTAGTGTAAGTGCAGTGGTAGAGCTACACTGCAGTTTGTTTCTAGCTGCAGAATTAATTGGTCAGTTCGACCAGAGTATGACCACGCCCTCACAAAATACCAACGTATAATAGCAACGCATAATGCTGCTTTGTTTTGTCTGGTGAGTGTAGAGATCCGGAGGGATTACATCTACATCCTCAAGGGTGACAATGCATCTGCATTATGATTACTTTGAGAAGCAGATGTCATGGGTAGGCAGGGATCACTTACCGTCATGTGGATTGTGTTGTTACTCATAAAATAAAAAACACTTCTATATATAAACATTCATTTATGACAGTATCCCGTCAGTGGTGGTAGTTCTATTCCTGCAGTAGCTAAAAAAATACTGACAAACATATATTCTTTTGATGTTGGACAAGAATGTTGTTTTGTCATGTACTATTACTATCAAGTACTATCAAGGAACTACTACAGGGGTGGGTCACGGGGGTGGGTGATGGAGCGGGCAACAATAGATCTAAGTTAATTCTTTGCACGAATGATATAGCACACCAGGTCCTGGTTCGTATAGCCTTCTCGCCTAATTTCATTAAAAAGAATAGAGCTATAACTGACCAGTCTGCGAGAATGGGGGATCGATGTACGCGGGCTGCGGGTCAGGGGCGCCAGGGTACGCGGGGAAGCTTCCCGGGCTGCCCACAGTGCCCTCCACCTCGTAAGCCGGCGCGAAGGCTGCGTCCGCCCCCATACGGAAACGTTGGAATGCAAACAACGCGCACGCAATCTAATGAACATTTGATTTGTGTTATTATTATAACCGACTAACAAAAGGAGGTTCTGCAGTTTTATATAAAATATTACAATTGTTGATAATGCTTAATGTTCATACAAATCGGTCTATGTTTGAGTTTCAGTTTTAACTCAAATAATTTTATTTTTATTTTTTTTATAGTATAGGCGACAAAGTTTAATTACAAATATGAAACTAGAAATAAAACATTTGTAACCAACATACAACATGTAGCTTACAAATTTACATATATAATGTTTACTGAGTAGTGAGTTTAGTTTAGCTTTAATAATTTTTTTTTATCCAAATGGTGAGATTGACGTATTTTAGAAAAAGTTCGGAATAAGTGTCTTGTTGCATTATGCTGCTTCTAATACATTTACACATTATATTGCTATAATGTGTAAAAATATATAATAATAATTTATTTATATATTTTTATGAACAGACATCATACAAAAAGGTGGACTTCATGCCGAGCATTGGTATGCTGGGAGAGAATACCTTTACTACTTCCGCATAGACATCTGGCTACTGAAATATTATATCCATGGAAGAAATACATTATAAAAATTATTACACCTTAGAGAAATAACTTTAAATAATACACACCCAAGCGAAAATGGAGAAGAAACAGAATGCTATAGCTCCTTGCATGTTGTTAGCAGTAAAAAAGAACAATCATAAAGCACTACAAGTTGATTCAACTAGCAATAGAATGAACTATAGTATCCCATTGAATAAAAAGTAACCATCAGAAAATACTGATACAATGAGCTGATCAAACTGTAACTTTTATTAAATTATGTCCATAAGTGGTGACCAGGTTTAAGCAAACATAATGTTGGACAACATAGCCACCTTAATTGAGCTAATAATCTGTGGTGTCTTACATATATCAGCAGCAGTTGGTGTTCCTATTATTTTTAAACTACATAATATTAAAAAAATTAAAATAATTGATTTGAAAATACTTACTTCAAACTTATGTACAGGTAGTACATCAAAGAACTCATGAGCTATAAACCATGAAAAATTATTAGGAACTTTTTTCAAATCATTGTACCAATAAATTTTAATACCGCTAACTGTTTCTCCCTGAAATACAAAATGAACTTTTATATTTTGTAAAAATAATCAGACAAAGAATGTAGGTGAGAAATATATTGTGGTGTGCAGCATTTTGTAATGAGGACAAGAGATAGAGAGGTTAAAGGAGAAATCACAGTTTTTTTAATTTTCCATCACTTACAGACATTTCAAGCCCCTATCAAGACACTAACAATTATATGGCACTATTTTCTAAATCTAAGTACACCCCTCCTGTCTCTGGAACGTTCCAGGTGTGTGAGAAGGATAGCCTTTATGTTTCTAGACGTCCTTATTCAACCAATAGCTGGAATATTCCCAAATTGTGTAAGTGCAATTTGTCACTCCACACACATGTTAGTAGATAGGTAGCTTTATTCAATCATAAATATATTGTGACTTATAGTGAGATTTTTTTCATGGCTCATGGTCACTGTTAGTACGAAGGCTTTTACAGCTTCACCGGGTGGCCGAGTGCTTAGGGTACAATCTCAGCTCGAGTAGAAGTAATGGGGCAAGAAATTCGAGTGACGCTTCCATCTATGTTAATTGGTGTAAGCTGGCCTGATATATGGCAGTACCGCAAATAACTTTGTTTGCTATGCCAGGGCCGTCGACGGGGGCGGTATGATAGTGATTATACTGTGACCTACCCTATGTATATAATTAGGTCGGTTTGTAGCTAAAGGACATTTTTGATTAAAAAACCAAGCAATGCACATAGAAGAGAATTCAGTGCAATTAGTGATTGAATTTCCTAAAGATTAAAAAAAATGTCTAGTGTTACAAGTGATTCCTGTAAGTTCAATAAAATTACTATTAGGTTGACAGCTATTTTCTATTCAACAATAGCTATGGAGGAAGTTTCAAATGCTGTGCCACAAACTAAGGACATACCACCAACCATTGTATGTCATGCCCAAATAATCATCCTGAAAATTGATCCAGGCCCATGACACAAAAACCAAGTACTATAGGTATAATGCATTGTAGCCAGCCAGACCAACAAAGAGTGTAGTAAATTGGAAATATATTAATGGATAGTTGTATAAACATGCTGACTTAGTAGCTACTGTTTTCAGGAGTCTGATTTGGTTCCAGCCAATGCCAATATCTATGTATTACACAATTTCAATCAACTTCAATGTGTTATTTTACTTAAACTATATTGGAATCTTCCTCAACATCTACCTCTTTAATACATATTTCTAGGCCTAAAAGTCAGTGCATACGCTTAAAATACCAATTTATGTGTCATAACTGAGTTATATATTTACAGTGGTAAAGTTAAACTGCAGTTTGTTTCTGAATTTCAGAATGAATGGGTCAGCTCGATCTGGGTAGGACCACACCCTCACAGAATACCAGTGTAAAATAGCAGTATAATATTGGTGTTTCATCTGGTGAGTGCAGGTATCCGGAGACCTTTATTACTAGTGACGAGGCATTCTATCTCAGTCCTCAAGGGTGCCCCCCTTTCCCCTCTCCTCGCCCGGTCCGCGTTGTGCCTTCAACACGTGATAATACAACTGAGCTACACCACGGTGTACTCGTACTCTTCATTCATACTAACCGAATATAGTAAGCAGATAAGATGCCTCTTGTGTGTAATCATTGAAGGTAATTTTTTTTAAGTAATTATATCAAGTAAACATTTTTAGTTAATAATGTCAATTACATAAAACGTGAAGTAAATTTTCGTAATTATTTGCAAAATGCAAACGCATAATCATGAACATGACCGTGCTAGCACGTTTATATAGAGATCGCTCTTAAATTGCTCAGTTCATTGCATTGGTTTTCTACCACGTGCTCTGTTTCCTTTGTTTTTATGGCTGATGACTCGAGAGCTTTTACAGTTTCGCCGGGTTTAAAGGTGGCCGAGCGCTATGGGCACTCAGCCGAGGCCTTTGTTAGTCGGTAACCAGCACAAGGGTTCCCGAGAGGGAGCCTCGGCTTGGATCGTTACCCTGGGGTAGTACCTGAGCGAGTACCCAAGAGGGCCGAACCTCGTTTAGTAAAGTTACTTCTGACGGATTAATGCTCTATATCATATATATTTATATATATATATATATATATATATATATATATATTTATTTATGTGGACTTACCGGCTAGCGTACGGTCTCATGACGCAAGCGCCACAGAATTAGTCCATTTAATCCGCAACGCTAGCGCCGGCCACTTCCTGCGATAACGCGTCTGCGGTCACGGACTCACCTATCTGGCGCCTAAATATATTTAAAATATATTATCCTCCCTTCTTAGTAAGTAATTTAAAACGGGATAAGATTTTACGTCATACATTTTTTTTATTACTTATTTACAATATATTTAGTATTAGGTTACGTCTCGAGTACTTTATGATTTGTTAGGAAACAAATGATCTAGTAAATCTTACGTTACATTGACTAATTTTTAAATAAACTCAAACTTTAAATGTAATATTTATTATATTATTTAAAATTGTTTAAACATGTAAAATCAAATAGTCTTTTTTGTACTTGTATAAAATAAAAATCGTTCTGTAATCACTGTTATAAAAATATTATTAAGGCAGTGCTATAATAAAACAAGTACGAGAAAAACGTATGGATACATAAACGACATTAATACGTTCGGAACTATGTAAACATATCTTTATCGTGTGACAGGAAATTGGAGATAATAGAAATAGTAGCGGCTCGCAACGGCTTTCGTCTCTTATCGAGGGTCATGCCCGGTGTAATTATTATCACGATTTGATTACCTCGTAATGAGCTTCGAAATCGTTTCTGTTATTGTGGTATACGTCGAACGTTCAAATGCGTGGGACGCGTGTTGATATGACGGACCGAGTAATGAACACGAACACATGCGAGACTAATAACCAAAATGGATTTGACTTTTGTACGAAAAAGAAACTTTTATTGTGATTGCAGCATATGGAATTTACATAAATTAAATTTTTAGAAAATTTAAAAACGCTTGGGGTACTTTTTGGATGATGATATAGTTATTAAATCGGCACGAAAACAGTTTATATCGATTACTGCTCCATTTTATCTTACAATTAGTCCACCGTAGACCAGGGCGTCATAGCAATTTATGTGTGATATTAACCCTGAATATTCTCACCCAGATGCAAACGCTTCCTTTAAAAAAGATCGTTGTGTTTAATTAGATTTTTTATTTATGTCATTATCACCATTTAAGCCCATCACTAGTCCACTGCACGCAAGGACTTCCCCATCAGTTATCGGTTCTAATAGATATATGGCCGGCCATTGGAACTTCAGTATACTTATCCATTGAATTATGTCGATTACCTTGTCCTTCTGCGGTTGCTTACACATATTCGGACGAAAATAGCTTCAGTACCTTCCAATATATTTATGTTACTTATCTTATTTTTTACAAACTGCCAGATCTTAGTTTGACAGTAGTAGAGCTACACTGCAGTTTGTTTCTGGCTGCAGAATGAATGGGTCAGTGGGAAATAGGAATGGGTGACGAGGTAATCTATCTCAGTCCTCAAGGATGACGACACATCTGCATTATGATTCCATTCAAGGATGAATGTAGATGTCATGAGAGCCAGAAATCACTAACAATCAGGTGAACCATCTTTGAACTCGTTTGTTACTCTCAATGTAAAAAAATAAAAGATGCGGCTCGATATAATTTAGTTTTGACATGATTCATAAATATCTCTCATTACTAGCTACTCTTATATAGGCGATATTTATTCCACTTTTTCTTCCTTCCACGTAAGCTTTCCTCGAAAAAAGAAGATCGTCACAGTGAAAACTGCCCTCAAATACGTTTCGTGGTTGCCTAGACAACGCAGTCATACTTGTGCTGATTGTGTTGGATTGATAACTATATATTCAAATTTTTAAGTGTAAGTAAAATGAAGAAACCTTTAACCTTGTAATTAATACAAATAAATTCATATGAACGGTGGAATAAGTTTACCATTCGCTTTGCAAGTCACATCTCAATATCTCCTGTCCGAATCATCGACTACGGGCGACGGGCCCACGTTGCCGTGTCCCGGATATCTGCATATAATAGACCGTGGGTGTGAAACTATTAACCGACGGCCCCTCCTAACTATCACTAGCGAAGAATGTTTCGCTTCACTCATTTGAATATTATTTACATTTCACGCCGGACGTTTGCGATTCAATTACATGATAATAGCAAATAACCTATCTGAAGGCTCGACTATCAATTCACTAAACTGGCAAGCAAATACAACGCAAGATATTGCTGATAAATTTTAACCATGACTAGTGACTTTAGTGGTACAACAATAAAGAAAGAGCCTTTATTGGATTTAATAATTTTAATTTAAAACAGTTGTAGTTTTCTGGGGCTTGCTTTAGTTTTCTTTTCGTTTATAATGTGAAAGAACAGCAAATAAAAAAGGCATATTTATCTCATCACTATTACTAGAATAATAAGTACCGAACAAACCGAAAAAGGTAAATTAATTAAAAAATTAATGTTTTTCAAAAATCGTTCCTTTGATGGGAATCAAACCCAGGACCCAAAACTCAGAAAATATGGACTTTAAACACCGCGCCACACGGCATTCGTGCTTTTAGTCGAAAAACAAAATAAAAGTGAGCTCCAAATGAAAGGGAAAAAATAGCGCTAGCCATCTTTCGCTACCGCGGAAAAAGAGTAAACTTTTTTTTGAAACATCCAATTCCCATAATAAGATCTAATACAAACTGCTACAACACGAAATAAAAACAAGCAAAAGCATCTCACATAATCGTATAAATAATACGTATAAGAATAATAGTAATTCAATTATTTAAAAAAAACATATCCTCTAATATAAAGTATAGTAGCGACGGAAACGGTCGCACACACAACACGTGCAACGCAACACACGCCTTGGTGGAGAAGAAATAAAGATTTTATTTTTACGATTTTGGTATAATGATATATGTAAACTTTGAATTAATTACGACGTGTTTAATTATTGAATGTTAATCAATAAAATTCCATCTTAATCAGATTGTGTACTAACCGCATTTTTGTATTCCATAAACGGATATCCAAGGACACTTGATGCTTTGGTCAATTGGCCAGTTGGCCACCAACGCGTTTTTGAATGTCAATGACATCGTTACATTTTAACAGCACAGAGGGAATAACCATCAGTAATCAATAACAATCAGCCTCGCGTACCTGCCAATAGGCTCAATATATAAACAAGTCACAAAGCCACAACTTTGTGAAAATAAATAATAATATAATAGGTAGGCATTACAATTATTAATTCACCGTTATGCCAGATTTTAATTACAGTGTACCTGAAGTTAGGCATTATTAAGAAAGAAAACAAGCAATTTATTTCAAGAGTTAGGATGAAGCCATTCTTGTCATTACCAAAATATTACATAAGGGGCACATGGTTACAAGTCATAATTATATAACGATTTGAACATTTGAACACATTATATTATTTATAAAAAAGAAAAACCACTTGTTAAGCAAAGCAAGGCATTATCACGTCAGCGAACCTGATAAATGACATCTCATCAAATTTTATTTGACAATAAAAAAAAAAAATTACATGCCAATCAGAAGCGGAAAATCATTTGTAATGTCGAGAAAGTTGCCAAGTTAGGCGCTAACAAAAACCAATCGACGGAGGGCCTCGCGTCCGAAGTCGTTAATTTTGATGAATCTGGATAACTTTTGCCGATCGCACGGTCCGGCACCGGCGACGCATCTTTCAAATTTATAAACAGACTTGCCAAAAAATCTTTGCCACCTCTGAGAACTAATATGGATTGGCCCTTACTATTAATGGATCTACAGTTTTTAGAAGAGATGCGTCACTTAATGTAGGAAAGATGCTTCAAAGTGTGCCGGTGTGGCGACGACGACCCCGGTTTAGACTCCTGTTTAAGCGAGCGGACAGCGGCGTCTAGTGACGCGCCTTCGACTTCCTGCGCTCCCAAAATAAGTCGGACTGAGGTATTGAATTTAAAGTTGAATCGCAGACGGCGTTCATGAGTGTAGGCAAATTGCTAAATTGGAACCGTTTGCTTGTTTGCCATCCTTGCACCTGTGAAACATGAACGTGGTAGCAAGTAACTAATTTAGCTTCGAGGAGAGTATACCCTCATAGTTAATTTACAGTATCGTCTGGGATTATAGCTGAGCGAGCTCTGAGCTCTCCGTATTTAACCACTGCGGCAAGTTGCCGGGTTGTGGGGGGGAGGGGGGAGCGGGGCGGTGAGGCTGGTGCGTTATTATTTTAGTTCAGAAGAAGACGTTATTCATGAGGCCCTGAATTCCGACTAACCATTGTATACCTTCTCATGTTAATATATTAACCGAGTTTCAAGGTGAAAATAATAAATAATACTAATTACAACAATACATCGAAATCTTAAAACCGAAAATTTGTAATATTGTTCCTTGGCTGGGAATCGAATACCAAACGGATGTTTTGAGCATCACAGATGTCTATAATCTTACGAGTAAGGTAGAATAAAGTTTTGCACTCTAAAGGTTAAGGAATATTTAGAGTAAATACAAAGTAATCACTGCTTAATTGTACATCACTTATATATACATCACTGTTTAATTTCAAATTATTGTAAATTGTCATACTTACAGTTTCTGGATTTTGATAAAGTGAAACAATGTAACCTATTTATCATATTTACTCATTTAAAACGCATTCATTCTAATAGTTTATTTCAGTCCTCTTCGATAATCTTCGAATCCAATCACTACCGCATCCAGGCTAATTTGTCCATGCCTTGGATGGGAGCTACGAGGCTCACCGAAGATAGTGGTACTGTCTCTGGATTAGAAACTTCAATCCTTCAATAAAAAATAGTTTGTTATTTTTTTTGTATCATAGAAAACATTTGTAGCACCAGGGGTACTATCAATGTGATGCCATCATTTAAGGATAACATACTCTTTTCTTGAAGGCATTATCACTGAAGCTGGAAGGGATTACCGCTGCTAGAATGCTGTTGGTAGTGGTATAAAATTATGCATAAAACAGATGCAAGGAAGGTTTAAATATACTGTATAATTCCTTTATCAAGAAACTTTTTCAGTCAATATGATCATCATGTTCTAATGGTTTAGGGTATGGATTGCGGAATTTAACATTGTAGGTTCTACTGTTTGACGATCATTGTGAACCATCTTCCAGCATAAGTAATGCAGCATGGTTGGAATGATTAACTGGAATGTTGGTAATGTTTATAGCATTGCTATATATATTCTTTAATATCTCTAAAAAAGATGCAGCTTTAATATCCTAGTGTTTCATACCTCAAGTCTTTCAGGTATTGTTTGCAATTCACCTTTGGGGGCGTTTAAATATTACATATGCAACCTTTCAATGATTTGATGCCCATCCACTACATATAGGCAAAAAAAGATAAATGAACTCATAGGTGTCTGGATTTGTCCAAAATCTGTTGTGTGTGAACTCTCTAATTTCTTTGGCAATTTTACTACTAATAGTATCAGTGTTTACCAATTCTGATTAATCTATTTAAACATGCTTTTACATTTATTATTATAATTTTATCTGTGTGAAAGAATGTGTATGTATGTCTGTATGCATGATTGGATACATGGAATCTTTCAATCAAAATTTCACCCACTTCTCACCATCTGAATAATCTTATATTTTGCAGACATTTAAACAACTGATGAAAAATAATGATTCAGGCATGAATCTAATATTCATAAGCATAAGGCATAACTGAGTTTTGTAAATGTATACTATCAATGTTTTTGAGTTCGAAGCAGAGCAAAAATTCTTGATTTTATAGTGTGTTTGAAACTAGTTGTCTTTTATAACCATATTTTAAAATGAAATTTATCTTGATTTTTGATTTTAATAGATATTTATCCAAGTTCTTGTACTTATTATTTCATATGTACATTCCTTTACATTATTTTGTATAAGGGTAACAGGCTTTTGCGCGCAGAATAACGGTCCAAGCCGAGGCTCCCTATAAAGGATTCAAATGCGTGCGGCCCCTCTGCGCTCGGGCATGTCCTACTTCGACATGGTCAATTTTCATTGATAAAAACGAAAGAGGATTTTGTTTTATTAAACACCGTATTTATACTTTATTCTTTTTCCAGATATAAGGAAACAATTTTCGATGACTCCTTCGCCGACATCAGTTGAGGCTGGCCTCACGGCATCAATACGCTGCTCACCGCCGGAGGCTGTTCCTCTTCCGCGAGTTTCCTGGCTGAAGCATGGCACGCCGTTGCAGCAAGACCACAATGTTGTGATATCAGCTGAAGGCAACCTCGTTATATCCAGGGCTACATTGCAGGTATATTTCAATGCTTTATTTTCGTTCTGAATTGTTTTTTAATTTGTTCTTTGTGCCATATCATGATTACAAACATATTAACTTGTGTTTATAGATTACTATTGGCTTTATTATAGGCAATTTGATACTCATTTCAGTTGAATAATATATATAATTAAGTTATATGTTCAGAAATATTATTTAAGTTTATATTAATTTCTGTTCTATTCGATTCTTTTTAGTTCTCTTATTTCATGCCCTTTATATTTTTTTTGTGATCTTACTTAGCCCTCTGTAATTAGCAGAGAGATATCACTTAATTTTATAATGTTATATTCAAACAATGATGCACGAGAAAAGGTTTATCAAGTTAAGAGTGTATGTGGTCAGAAATAAGATAAGTAATGGCAAATAAAATTATAACATTATTGTTATAAATGTTCTTCTTTTAGATACCTTTATTTTACTTTTCATTTGACTATGTTTGCTTACGATCGTTATTCGATTTATTAGATTGAATAAACTTTTAGAATTGAATGAATATCGGACTGCATTTATGTTTATTTGGTATCGTCGATTCTTTAGTCAATTTCTTTTTGGTGTGTTACGATATAATGTTAAGGAAACGTGAATAAAATACTTCAAGAGAATCATAACAAGCACAAGTGAAAAGACTAGCTCAACTACGTAACCTAACAACGTCGTGCATGAAAGATGGAAAATGTTTAAAAATATATTCCCAGCTACTATATAAAATTATGCATAATTAAAATAAAACTTTTTATAATTTTAACAGATTTTTTATAATATTAGGTATGATATGAGCACATACTTCACCTGATATTAAACGAATTATGTCACCTACATTTATCCTAAAAGAAATCACGATGCAGTTGCGGTTTTACCGCTGATAACTAGATCAAATTGCTTTGACACCGGTGATAAGTTTAGTTCTTTAATGGACCAAACACATAACCGCTAGACTATTATTAGATACTGATATTCCCAAAATCGGGATTCTCCTCTGACCGAGACAACCTATTTGTGCTACACCCAATTTTTAAAGTGTGGCGTGACTCTTTTACGGATAAATATTTTTTCTGGTAGGAAAATCAGTTATCAATGTTGCATTCGAAAGCTTGGACAATAACTAAAATGTTAAATGCCCACATAAATCTAGAATCTTGCATCTCGGTCCAAATTATATTATGCCCTATTCAAATTTGTACTAATAATAACAGATCTGTGGTCATTCTTAAGCGATCTTATTGTTAGTTTAATGCCTAAAATTCTTACTGCTTTCGATCCTATTCAAAAGGCTACAGTTCCCTGTCAGACTCGTTTCTACTATTACCATGAAGCCAATTATCAAAAGCACACATGCAATCGTTAAGGGTCACAGGTCATGAGACTACTTAAAAAACCGTGCTTCTTTAATAGCCAGCTCATCATGGCTTAGCGCAAAATATTTAAATTTTTTTCAAATATTATTCTCAGACGTCTAGTCTAAACTTAATCTCATCCCCACCACAAGCGGTGTAGACGAGAACTTATAATTATTTTTAGATAATATTCCAAGTCAAAAATATTATTTAATTAAATTTTTTTCTTAATCTTCACTCGGTTGGCAATAATAGTGTAATGAAATCTTTTCGTTCCTTTTATTGGAATTATTCGTATTGCAATTTCATTAACGTTAAAAGGTCTTTAAACTTCCCAGCATGTGCTTGGGGGTACCGGATTTTTTTTTTTATTACATTGAGAGTTACAAACGATCATACAGTTCACCTGATGTTAAGTGATTCCTGCGGCCCATGACATCTACCTTATAATTTATCCTTGACAAGGAATCATAATGCAGATGCGTTGGCACCGTCGAGGACTGAGATGCAATGCCTCGTATACAGTAATAAAGGACAAAACACAACAGCATTATGCTGCTATTTCACGCTGGCATTATGTGGGGGCGTGGACCGGTCAAGCCGACCCATTCATTCTGCAGTCAGAAACTAACTGCAGTGTAGTTCTCTTTGCTCTGTTTCGTATATCGTTCCACGTTGACATTAAACTGTAGTAAAATCATATTTCTGTATGTTTACATCAATGCAAATAAAAAAACTTAAAAAAAAGTAACCTTTTCAATTCCAGCTACCTGAAATTACTTAAGGCAACGTGCTTATACTACTAACATAAAAATTTCTCTGTATGCGACCTTGACCATGCGAAGTAAATTTATTGTGAACACACTGAGTAATGTTATGAAACGCTTGCTTCGCGGAGTGAAAGTCCACCTCGAACTGAAAATTACATTTAAAAAAAAACATTGCTAATAATATATTTTATAACATTATGCACGCACGTTTAAATCATGAAGTACAAATTTTTTGTAAATTGTATATTCGCCTGGGATTTGATTATGTATGCCGATTATGATGATTCTTTATTACAAATATGTATATTTAGCTATGTTTTTCCAGCTAACAGATAATTAGATATGTTATAAATTATTTTACTTGTTTCTGCCATTTGTACATTCTTGCAACTAGTATTTATATCTAATTCTATACATACAAAGAAACGCAAAGTGTTGAAACGCACATTTGTTTTAGTTATATTTATTTATATATGAAGTGTGGTAGTCGCTCGAAATTCATGTTTTCGAGCTATGACGAGCGTTACTATTTACGGTAGGTCGTGAATGTAGGACAGATTTGATTTGATTTGACATTGTAATTGAAAAAAAATCGTATTTGTGGGTTTGATTAACATTTTCAATTTATGCAATGTCGGAACAGCGCTCTGCAAATGAAATGAAAATAGTTAAATGAAAGCTTTAATATTTTTTTACCTTTTACTCACAGCAATGGTTGAATTGCAACAGTTATTATGAGAGATAGTGTTACATTCACGGTTTACCCGGGAAAGCTTATTATTTTTTAAAAAATAAATAAATAAATTTCATGAAGAATAATTATGACTGATTTTGATTTTGTGGGTATCGTTATACCTGTGCTTTATGTTTCATGCCTTCAGAAAATGTCGACGGTGCAACCGATGAGTCATTGATTTACCTATATGTCCACGAAAATTTCTCATTGGATCTACAAATGGTTTTCCTTATATCAATCCAACTATTTATTTAAAATTGTACTACCATAAGTAAACATGCTCTCAGCGGACACGTGGCCGGAATATATAAATCTCATATAAAATATCAAATATAATCGTTTTGCGCTTTATGATCCTTTGTTACCTAATTTATAACTACATCGTCTATATTTAAATTTAAAACTGGGGCAATTTAAAAAAAAAGTTAAAGCTTCATTCCTTATCAAAAACAAAATTGAAGCACACTGTAAATAATCAAATACCGAAGTTTATATATGTAACTTTTGAACAGCTAGTTTCTAGTTTAGCCTGATGGAATACTTAGGTGAAATAGAGGAAAAACACACACACAAACGAGACATTTCATCACGGTCCTCAGGGGTGACATCCAATGTACATCCTGACACTTTGACACCTGAGGATGTATGTAGATATCATGGGCAGCAGTTAACACATACCATCAGGTAAACTGTGTAAACGCTTGGAACGCCGAATATTAAAAAAAAAAACAAATAAATAGATACTTGATCAGATCTTTGCCATAATTTACAGTGAACAAATATAGACTAGTCAGAGTTACCATAGAAAAACAATGTATGTAACTCTGACTAGTCTATTCTCTAACTGACGTCATGTTTATAAGCGGCAGGGAGAAAGATTGCATAGTTGACGTCTAACGTCATGTTACGTATTTATACTTATAATTTATTGAATGTGAAATAACTAGCTGGAGAGTTTTTACAATTTCTTATGGGGTACCTGAAAAAACAAAAACGAAACCTAGATATCAATAAGCCGATTGGTATACAGACGAGCTTTATACTCGTATATCCCAAATGTGGCAGATGGTGTGTATCGTACACCGGGCACAGATATTAAAGAGTGATATTTTTATACTTCAGAGCCCAAGGAACTAAAAATATTTGTTTAATTCCAGATAGGGTTCGAATAACCATAAATAAAACACTTTTATCATCTTAAAATAGATATGGAATGCGATATAGCTAGATTATGGCATCTCAAATAATTATATTGTACAGAAATCTCGCAATGGACTTCGCTGTAAGAATTTATTGCGTATATGTAATTCCTATACAATGATTAGATCAACAATGTTATAATTAGATCAACTGCCTTATTAATGCTTTAATTATTAGCAAGAATAAAGTGAGAATAATCATTACAAGCATAAAGAACTATACAATAATACTTTATACATAAATATATTAACAGTAATATTTAAATAACATTTCCTTATTATATCACTTCATTTCTTAATTAAAACTTCCTGACTTGTTAAAATGGTAAGATACGCATGCTAATAATTGTGATGTTTATCGTCACGAGTTTAATACAAGATGAGGAAATATAGCCCACAAATGTGTTCTATTGTCTAAAGCTTTTCATTTGACAAATGAAATGTGTGTGAAACGCTAAAGTAAAAAAACAAATAACGCACAAATAACTTATACTAAATAGGTAATTACAGAAAACATTATAAATACTATTTTATAAACACGACATTTGAAATAAATATGAGATTCAACGAGAGCTTACAAAAATAGATATTAAATAAATGTAGGTATGTCTCTCTATTAAATATACACGAAAAGAATCAGTATTTTAAGCGCACGTCCCGAATATACGTGTTTCTGAGAAAAATCGAAAATACGTGTTTAGAATGGAAAAATACTTGAGGACCTTGGATCTGTTGCTATGATAGAACATAACCGGTCAACTAGACCCCTCTTTGGGCAAGAGCTCGCTTGGAAACAAAGATCGAGTTATTTCAGTTATTATTAAAACATGCTAATTTTATAATTTAGAATCAGACTCGGACAGCTTTTAATGTTTCTGTGATTTGCTAATCATTTTAATTATAATTTATAATAATTCATTAGATGCCACGTACAGACTTAGTATTAGGCAACAGAAGTTTCATTATTTGTAATATAAAATTATAGCGAGAATTAAATGCTAAATTTGTATGAGGACGTTTTCTCTTTTATCATTAATAGCAGATTTTACAAAATATCATAACAAAATAAGTGTATCTTTATTATAACGTATTAGATAAAAAAACAGACTATTTGGTGTTAATTTGATCGGCTGATTACGCGGGCAATCCGGCTACTAAAACTGTTAATTACATCTTTAAGTCCTGATTAGGCTGTGAAATTGCATACCTAAGAAAAACCGAAGAGAAAACATTTAAAACATCAAAAATAGGCATTGAATCATGTCATGAAACACGGGAGAAGGCTCTCGTTAAACAAACAGCAGTCTGTATCCGATAGTATTACGTGTAAAGGAAATTTTAAATGGTAGAGCTATGCTTCGATACAAGGAGGATGGAACATAAAGAGGTCAGCTCAACGGGCGGGGACCACGTTTTGCCAGACTGCAAGAGTGATTGAAACATCACAAATACGCATTGAATCATGTCATGAGACACGGGAGAAGGCTCTCGTTCAACAAACAGCAGTCTGTATCTGATACTGTTACGCGTAAAGAACATTTTAAATGGAAGAGCTATGATGCGATATAAGGAGGCTGGAACATAAATAGGTCAGGTCAACGGGCGGGGACCACGTTTTGCCAGACTGCAAGAGTGAAATAGTGGCTTATCACCACTGTTTGATCTCACGTGTGGAATAAATCGTAGCTCTATTATGAGGCATTCCATGTTAATCCTCAATGGTGATTGCTCCTCTGTATTAGGATTCCTAGCAAAATTTGACTTCATTTAAATATATGATTATGATTAATTATATATATATATATATATATATATATATATATGTATGTATTAAAATTACTATAAAAGCTCATTAAATTATCTATTAATCTATTTAAGTTAAGTTATTTCCTTAAGCACGTTGAAGGTGATATTTTAAGCGGAGTGGCGAGCATACAGCGAAAGGCCGTTGCCATGAAATTAGATGAAATCAAACTCGTATATTATATTCATAATATAATACGCGATTTTTCATTTATTCTATTACAGATTTTCGTCTTATTTTTAATAATACACTTCGACGGGCGATGCAAACAACCGCCACGTGTTTACAGAGGGTAGCTAGTAACTGTAGATTAGAAATAGTGAGCGCCTAACTTTGGAGCACATGTTGTAAACTTTTAATTTGCAGCGCGTAGCGCGCCGTTTCGTATTGAAATACGAAAGCGGACTTCAAAAAAATGATGATAGGCGAAAAATTGATGAAGCTAAAGAATGTAGGAACATAAAAAATTCTATTACAACGATATTTAAAAAAAAAACACTACACACATATGGAAACTGGTGTTGCAGCCAAGAAAACTGCAAAGATGGTTTACATTTGATGCCAAATTGCAATTGATTGCTCTATTTGTATGTAACAGTTTGTAAAAGCGACTGTACGGAATGGTCGAAGTCTTACAGATAGTAAATACTGCCTGCTTATCCATTACTTGGTATGTTATTTACTGGTTTTAATAAAAACCAGCTTGGGGCCGAGGTAAAATTTTATACAAGATACTGAAGTAGGTAATTAAAAACAAATTTTGCCACAGTATATCAGCATAAAGTAATAAAATAATATTTTTAATCACTCGTCTTTGTAGGCCAATTTATGATATTTCTAAGTAGTCGAATTGATAGACGTGCTATGATAGAAATTAATATTTATAATTTTAAGTTTATTACCACTAGAAATGGACCATAAAAAAGATGTTACAAAAAATTTCATAAGCGAGTTAAGTGTTATTTTTGTTGACTTTTGATTTGATATTTTTGTTAACTTATTTAGCCGGAGTTGCTTTAATGAGGTGTAACAAAAAAAAAGAGAAATTGTGGGTCGACGACCGAACGTCAAACGACATATATCTCCATTACAGTTACATCCTAAAGTTTATTAAACGATTGTAACGACTAACTGAGGTTAGGTGAAAAGAGAAATCGCAAAAAAAAACTTTCAATTTTCCGTCATTCACAGGCGTTTTCAGCCGTTTCAGAGGAAGGCCTAACATTTGACATCATCATTAGCCTGTATCAGTCCACTGCTAGACATAGGCCACATCCATGGCACGCCAATGAACGAATATCATCGCCCCACCTAGTGACAGGGCACCCGTTTCTATCACGTTTGCCGATTCGCGGTCTCCACTCAAGAACCTGTCTGCCCCAGCGGCCATCGGTTCTACGGCATATATGACCTGCGCACTGCCACATCAGCTTTCTTATTCGTTGAGCTATATCGGTAACTTTAGTTCTCTGCCGAAGGGGTCACGGGCTCTCGATTTTATTCTTCAAGGATGTGTTGACATCTTTATTGTATATCTGCCTCAACGGTAGACGTGCCATCCAGGGGCACAGAATCATCCAGTGGGTGAACTGTCAGCACATTTATCATATTTTTTAATTTTATTTAGGCTGCAGAACGAGAACACAGTTCATCTGCTGCTAAATCATTCCTGCCAACTCACTCATTTCCATCTTCGATAAAGAACAATATAGCAGATGCGTTGTCACCCTTGATAACCAAGGTGTAATACTTGTCTCGCCTACACTACACCCAAACGAAACGTAAAGTAACGTCATGATGGCATTCTGTGATTTCCCCCTAGATGTTCAGTCCTTACCCGGTCGACCCGACGCGTTACGTCCGTAGAACATAATGATGAAATATTAACAAGTTCTAGATGATTCCAGCATTATCACCGCAAGTGCGCATGTCTCGTACCGCAGCACTCCTCTCCCCGTTCCGGCTGCTGGAGAAGTCTCGCTCCATGCCCGACATGCATAACAACCTGAAGAAACAACGTTTGCAGGCGTAAGTTTTATGTTCTTGAAATCATTGCAATTTCGCATGGTATGACTCCATCGTCAGCCCTGTAGTCCCGGGCTTATAGAACAGGGTTATTTATCGACGACTAAAAGAGGTAATGGTTGACTGGTTGAATGGGTGCGGGGGTCAGAACGTGACATGATTTCCTCGAAATTGGAAAAGAATATTATTAAAATTGATGTATATTTATTTTTTAAATTTATTAAATATAAACCAATTATAGGTAACCAGGCAATTCACCTCAGTTCTGAAAGGTGACGATGCCTCTTGGGCCGTAGTTTTTACTTACCATCATGTGAACTGCATGCTCGCTTGAAACTTTAGTGTCTGAAAAACTATTTATGCAACTTGCGCAGGAGTTGTTTTCTGAGCATGTTTGGCAGATTGTAGTAAGGCGGGAGGGCGGTGTCATTTCGTGATTAGATCATCGCGCGTCGTGTCAAAGGCTTTGTGCTTCGTTTAGACTTCTTTTAGTAGTTTTGACGCCCTCTTTGATCCCTTCTGTTTCATTCTCACTCAGCGCGTAAGATCTGTGCTGACAATGATGATGTTGTTTATTTCACAAATATAATTATTGCACGTATACTAAATAAAACTCCATATAATTGATCGTTGGTTGCAATAGAAAGATATTAACTTAGTAAATAGTGTTTGACTTAGTTGTTTGCTAGTTTATCGAAATACTAGCAGACTGTACTAACTATTAGGTAATGTTGAAGTTTCTTGTGAGCATCTAGTTAAATTATATAATTCTATATGTACTGTGGTTATCGTAGAATCGGGCTAGATGTTATTGCAAACATATCTAGTGAATTCAACTTCTCTTTCAATGCTTTGTATAATAGTGTCTCGCCGAAAGCTTGCTCTTAACTTTAAGATTCCATATGTAAAAAATACTGAATAAAGTCATTAAATATTAGGCATAAAATCGTTAAAGTAATTAGCAATACGCGCACAATAATCACAACCAAAATTCGATAGCTGGAAATAAATCGGTCGAATGCGACTTAGAATAAATTTAGAATACAATTTTATCAAATTTTATTTAATCTTTTATAATTGTGTTGTTTACAGAAATTAATGTCGAGTAAATTAGCCTGGAATGAACGCTATTGTGTGGAAAAATTCTTACCAATACTTACAAAATGGCATCTTCAGTATGAAGTTACATGCAAAAAAATTACACCAAAAATGATTAAGAAAAAGAGAAATCCTAAAGGTACGTATATTTCGACCCACATTTATTAGAGATAACAGTGTTACAGTTTGGAGGTTTTTAGTGGTTCAGTAATACCTCTTTTGATTATGGATTACCTAGAAAATACTTTTTTTTAATACTGTAAGTTTTGACTAGCCATTGATAATATCATTCAGCAATGCTGGGTCTACAGATTATTTAGAATGGCGATTAAATGTTTCCAAGATGATGAGTCATTGATGTCTTAAGACTACAGTTGTTAGTATATGTCGGAAGTCGGCATACAATCAAAAGTTTTTTGGTGACTTGACTGCATGATGAGATATATTTATAAAAATAATTGTTACAGGCGTTCCTTGTTACGAAGTCGTATGGGATGATATAAACGGCGAGTATGAAGGTCTCATTCCAGATAATCAATTCGAAGGTGCATATAATAAAATATTCTCGCTAGTGATTTTATTGATTGCTTTCTATTCTTTATATACGACATACGAATATAACAACTGAAAGTTCCATTGCAAAAGTAACTCCGAACAGACTTCCAGTTTATTATTACAAATTACCTAACTTCACTACTTTGCCATACATATATTATCAAACTAAATGTACAATTAGCCACCGCAGCTACATAATAAATGTAGGCCGAAAAGGTTGACTATACTGGGAAAAATTGATGCTTCCACAGAATACCAACGTGAAATAACAGGTAACACTGCTATGCTTCGTATTGTGAGTATAGTGGAGGTCCAATTAAAGGTAGCGGGACATTCCATCGGACTGACTTCAAAGGTGACAACGTGTTTGTGTCTTGACTCTTTGTTGAGGAGATACGTAGATGTCATGAGCCGTATTGTCACTTACTATCAGGTGAATTTTGCGATGTGCTCTTCTAATATTGAAGAAAAAAATGGTTGATGCTACCATGTACTGTCTAGGGATTGAATGAAATCTTATTATTGGAAAGGATATTTCATCGTGATCGTCATCGTGGACGAGGTATATTCGCGTTACCTTAATCGCCAATAGATCACCCACTTTCATCAGATAAATGAAGTTCAGGAAAAGAGAAATCTTTTGTTTATAGGGACTGTTGTATGTATATTACGTGAACATATAATTTTTCTTTATTTATGATTCATATAATAAAAAATACTCGCTAGTGATTGTATTAATTGCTTAAATTCTTTATATACGAATAGTTCAACTGAAAGTCCCATTGCAAAAACAACTGCGAACTGACTTACAGTTTATTCTTACAAATAACAAAAACTTCACTACTTTGCCATACATATATTATCAAACTATATGTTCAATTAATATAGTTAGCGCCACCGCATAGCTATATCATAAATGTAGGCCGAATAGGTTGACCGGACTGGGAAAAGGCGAAGTGTCCACAGAATACCAACGTAAAATAGTAGCTTAGTGCAGTTATATATTGCCTGTTGAATGATCGACGTCGGAGAGTGATGGGGCACTCTATTTTAGCCCTCAAAGGTGATAACGTATATGCATTTTAAAACTTTTTCGAAGATAAATTTGTATGGTTGCCGAGCAATGCCCACGGTGTCAGACGGTAGCGTTATATAACTTTTTTCCGACAGAAATGAGAGCAATAACTGAGTATATTTTTAAAAATAAATTAATAAAAATGCAAAGATGTGTGAACGAGCACATAGTTCACCTGATAGTAAGTGATAATACGGCTCATGACATCTATGTTTCTCCTCAACAAAGAGTCAAGATACAAACACTTTGTCACCCTTAAAGTCATCACCATCGGACTGAATGGAATGTCCCGCTACCTGTAATTGGGTGTCCACTATACTCACCATACGAAACATAGCAGTGTTACCTGCTTTTTCACGTTGGTGTTCTGTAAGAGCGCGGTTCTTCACCGGTCCAGTCGACCTGCAACCTAGTCCGTACATCATGCAGGTACTATACCTCGGTTTCAAAGAAAAAGTCGATTTTTCGCTAATTCTGTGCGTTTTTCTTACAGGTTTTGCCTGATTCGATGGTTGCGGACCGGGACTGACCGGCCGAGAGCAAAAACAGCACAGAAAAGGAAGAAACAAAAAATTTTAGAATGCGATTAAAATTACGTAAGTATGAAAACTAAAGGTGAGTGATTGGAGCTTTTGAATGGATTTTATTCCTTAACTTGAATTTAGTTGGAAGAAAAACTTATATTAAATTACTTAACGCGCTTAAGCGGATCATATTCTAAATATATTAAGCTGAAATTAACCCCGAAAACAGCAAACTTTTAACATCAGAAGCAAGTGCTTTTAAAAGAATTTGGTTATTTCGTTTTACAGAGTAACTATGTTACGATTAACAAGAATGGTGATACATTTTTGTAAATCGTCAAGTTTTAATTTAGACATAATTTAAATTTAGAAAATTAACGAAGAAAATTAAAATTTACTTAATTTTAAATCATTTAATTAAAACACAGCCTAATCGTTGTACGCTACGACTGCCAGACCGAAGTTGCTATTCAAGAAACTTTCTTACCTATCAGTTATCAGTTCTACAAGCTACATGACCAGCCCTTTGTCACTCTAATTGCTAATCTTCAGAGCTAAGACGGTTATTCACGTTCCACTGTAGTGCGGATGTCTACATTTCGTATTCTCCCACGCAGAAACACCGAGCATAGCCCGCTCCACAGCTAGCTGAGTGGCTGAGTTTCCTCATACTGCTAACAGTGAAGGCACATGTCTCTGGTCCGCAAATGTCTTTTACATAACGGTACAAAAAAGTTTTCAATTAAGATTCTTAATACTAAAGCTAAGAACAGGTGTCGCCGTACTGAGATGTCTACTTAAGACTTTATTAACTTTGTTCCGGAGACCGTTTATGTTGTCGAGAGGAAATAACTTTAAAGCAACACATTTGAAATACCTTCTTAGCAAAGTAACTTTACAGTAAATGTAGATTAAGAAATAACAGATAAAACCAATCTTCTGAGTTAAAGGTTCTCGTATTTAAAAGAATTACCGAGAACTTTGTTCTACTAAATTGATCCATTGAGATCGCAGAAGTCCATCCGATCATATTTTTTAATTTTATTATCTTATAATAGGTTTAGGGTACGATCTGCGGAACTTAAGGTCATAGGTTCTAATCGACCATTCGTCTATTATCGTGAAGCGTATCCCAGCACAACCATTTCAAGCTTAGTTGGAGTGGTAAACCAAAATAAAATAAAAAAAATTATATCAAAAGGAAGTGACGAAATAAACAATCGGAAAATATTGTAACATAAAGATGCTCAGCAAAGCGAGCGTAATCTTTTGAATTGAGAGACGCGCATGATTACCAATTGACCAAATGATTTCCTCGACGGTGAAAGAAAACGTCCAGAAACCTGCATAAGAAATAGATAAAGAAAAATAAGAGAACCTGCTTAGAGGACTGTGCTCTAAGATGGAAGGCCTATGCCCAGCAGTGGGATTTATATATATACATGCTGTTACCTTACTTTTGCCCGGTGTGATCCCGAAACTACAATAATATTCTGAATTTCTTCCGGTAGCTTATTTGGGGCTCGAACTCGAACAGCCTTACCTATAACAAACAAAATATATATCAGTAAAATTAATAAAAATAAAAAATTAGTCGAGATCTGACATAACAATGTCAAACACATTAAATGTCTAAAAGATATAAAAAAAGTTACGCTCAGTAATATGTAAATAGTTGATTTAGTTATTTATCTCATATATTATACCATCAATATATTATAATGCACAGTTTAACATAGTCTTATAATAAAATAGGATTGTATAAACGCTAACAGTATAGTTTTCGGACACGTAGTCATTATTTTTTTGTTCTGAGTGTGACAAACGAGCACATATCGCACCTAATGTTGAGTGACTCCTTGGGTCCTTAGAAGTAGACCCTTATTATTGGTGATGAGTCCTCAGGGATGACAATGCATCTGAATTATAATTTCTTATCGTGATTGAATGTAGGTGTGTTTGAGCTGCGGGAATCACTTATCATCAGGGGTGACCTGTACGCGCTATTATTCCCCTTAATAGTATATAAAAATAAATTAAAACGGTATTCGATACTACCGAACCAATATAACTTAGAGAGCTTAAAGAAAAGAGCCTACACCTTTCTTGAAGGCCGTCAACGCACGTCGACTCCTCTGGTGTTGCGGATGTTCACGGGCGGCGGTGAACACTTACCATCGGGTGAGTTGCTTATTCGTTTGCCGCCTATTCTATAATAAAAGAAAATATAACTAATTTCAAGATGCAATAAATAAAAAGACTAGTTCTTGCGCACAATTCTAGCGCAATCCATGTTTAAACACAACTAAAAACATGACAAGGAAGGGAGACAAAGAAACACAAAACATGGCGTACCTTAAGCCACATTAGATAAAGCTAGAACGTTTAAAAAAATTAAATCTCAAGATTGGTATTATTAAAAGATACACCGAGAACAGCGGTCGCATAATTTAAGCTATTCCATGCTGGGCTGTAATGGAAGGCTGCAGTAGTTTTACAGTGGGACGTCGAGTGGAGTCGATATGTCCTCTATACGTACATATGCGATAAATGCAATATGAGTCGATATAAAAATTATAACTTTTGTTTTTTTTTAATAATACTTACCTTGACTTTTTTTTTTTATACGTTACTACATAATGTTACTCCCAATATAATAACATACACACTTGTTAAATTAAGGGTAATAAACGGGCATATGTTATTTTCATGTTATATGACCACAGCTAACGGGACAGGCATTCTCTACGAGCCTACATTAGAGCAAAGTACATACCTATATATTATGGACGCAAGAGAAGAATATCTTATATCAAAACTGTATGTTCTCATATCGTGTACAAAAAAATTATATCCAACGCGCATAATATCAAGTTATTCAAATTGTCTCCAGTCGGCATCTTGCATTTTTCTGCATTGCGACTCAACAGTGTTCCATTTTACAGACAAGCTTTATTATTCTGATGGGGGAGCTTAAAAAGATTTATAAGATAATGTGTATAATAGTTCTATATCCATTGTATGTGTATAATAAAAAGCCCCTTCTGAAAGATCCGAGGTTCAAAACATGTCGCGTATACTTGTAATATAGTTGAAAATGTCACCTGACTGGAATAAAGATAAAGTGAATGGAAAACACAGTAGCGATATGTTGATATTTTAAGACCTCACAGACGATGCATCTGCGCAAAATATATAGTAAATCGATTGTTAACCCAATCCTCAATAAGCGTGGTAAAGCATAATTGATAAGACCAGGGAAAGTTTTTTATGAGTCAGGACACTTAACATAGATTATATAACTCAGATATAGAAAACAATAATTTGCCGGTTGTTTTTTTGTTTTCAAATTCTGATCTTTTAATGCTTCTGTTATTACTTATCAATACGTGAACTAAGTATCGGTAAGTAATGTTTACTTCACAAACTAATAACGAAATATCGGTAATAATACCTTAATTATTACTTTTTATATCTAATCTTTCGTGAACCTCACAATTTATAGAAATAGCGCTTCAGGCAGTTTTAATTTTAGGTTATTACATATTTAAATAAACTATACAATAATTGATTATATCAAAATATTAAATCTTTCAAAGTACTTTAAAACATTATCCAATTTAATATTCATTCAATTTTATATTTAAATACACCAAATATTTTTTTAGTGAAGACAGGCGTGTTGCTGAAACCCGTTATCTTTGGATATGAAGACGACAGCACAGTTGTAAAGAGTTACCAGCTGCTTATGCCACTAAAGATCAAGTACAGTCCCAAGGAAAAGCCATGGTAGGGCGACGCCAATCTTGTGGCTAAGAGGCTAATTGGTGACGCAGCTGAAACCAATCTGCTCAGTCTTGAACACAGGCGTAAGGTGGCTAGCCTTTCAGTGTTTTACACATTGCATTTTGGAGAGTGTGCTCAGGAATTACATGATCTAATTCCCCATCCTCGTTCCACTATCGGACCTCATGACGCACTGCTGGATTTCATCCTTTTGTTGTGAACATCCCTCAAACCCGAACGAAGCGCTTTGCTTCATCTTTCATTATTCGTACAGCAAAGGACTGGAATAGTTTGCCCGCGTCTGTCTTTCCCTCCTATTACAATGTGGGTGTTTTCATATAGAGTGAATAGGCATTTACTGAGCTAGTTTAATACACTTTCTTGTAAAATTTACTGTTTTAGTTCTCATAAATAAATATTTATCCTCTTTACCAACGGATGTAAAAGTTTTACGATTTAAGACTTTTATACAAGCTGTTGGAAAAGCGTCACACAGCGCTTCCGATATTGTCTCTCGTGAAATTTTACGATACAGTTTACCCTCAGTCGTTCACAGCGACAGTTGATATCTAGTATTTGATCGAGAATCAAATAACATTTTCTTGTTTTTACGTCAACCTCGAATTTCAAGTTCGAATTTGAATTTAATGAAACATTTCCAATGCAAAATGGATACTTATATAAGGTAGGTATTAGGTCAGAGTGAGAAAAAGGCAGAACTATACTATATACATTGCTGGACACATTTTTGCTTTCCCATTTTTTGTTTTGCTATAATTTTAGCCCTTGTTATTTTTTTATTGCATGTTTAGTTTGTACACTACTTAAAATTAATTATTATGTATTTATTTTTATAAATATATAACATTATTTATAACATTTATAAAAAATAAGTTTTTTCTTGCAATCACAACATATTCTATGCTCAACCCGAAAATGCCTTTTGTCATAAAGTCCGCCTTTTTGCACCATGTTTATAAAGAATGTATAAATAAATAAAAATCGATCTGTAGATTACTTTCGACGGTACATAATATGAATTTGTGATTTTGTACTCCAACACTTGTTCTATTTAAATTCTATGGATAGACAGATACTCATTGATGGATCGTATATGTAATTTTTTGTTCTTCCGTTCACATGGTATTACGTCGAAGTGTTTGTAACATGTATGTCCCGGTGATACTGTCTCCGACTTTCCTTCGATTTTATCACATCTCTCTTATAAGTATTATATAGTAATTGCCACTGGGCTTGCAAAAATATTTATGCCATAAATTTTCCGCGCAACCGACTTCATGCGGTAAAAACCCGGAAAACATCGACTGAGAAGATATCGTAAAGTAATGATTTGTTCCACTAAAATACTGAATATATGAAAATACATGAAAGGCACCGTAATTGATACCGTGTTTATTGTTTCATAAATTATATCTAAGCTAGCTCCTCTCATCTTAAAGGGTGATCACGGGCAACTGACGTTATGTCAAGTACATTCCGTCCGTTTCAAATTTTTTATGTTATTTTTTTTGTTTGATTCCCTGACAAAAAATCGTGTGAATTATTGCTTCTCACCTTATACTTTTTCACCTTATAAGTTTTTTTTTTTATTTTATTGTATGCAATTACAGTTAAACATTATGAATATTTTGCGAATGGGTTAGTTAACTGTAAAAAATGTACTGTAAATGAACTGTAATCTACCACTAAAACCTTAATTTGTTTTATTAAAACAATATAACATCCTTCGTACAAACAAGCTATAAATTGAAAAAATATGAAAATTAAAATAATATTTTTCAGTAAACTAACTTCTAGACGTTTTGTTTTAGTTTAGAAGTCTGCATAGGATATTCCTCAGGCTGCTGTCGTAGTCCCTGGTTTAGATTCCCAACAGAATGTAAAATTTTAATAACACAAATTGTTATATATTCGGTCTGGATGGGTTGTACATACCTACAACAACATACAACCTTTCTTTTACAATCTTCTTTACAATCTTAATGTACACGCATATATGATTTGGTTGTGAGTGAGTACTCTATACTTATGTTTGCTTATGTGACTTTGATATTTATTTACATTATAGACGTAGTTTAGTGAAAACCAGCAGATACCGTATAGTCATAAACAGTTCCGAATTTCCTGGAATCTATTGCTAAATGTCGTACGATGGCCGCAATTTGTCGGATCCATTTTATATCAATATTATCACTTTTTATATCAATACTGTCACTTGCATCGATTTCACCGCGAACTTGTATAGCTAGCGCCACCTGGCCTAGGTGGCCGATCGGTCTACCCACGAAGGCGTGTATGCATATCTGACACTGCGATTTAATGTTTTCTATCCACCAAGAAATATCCATTTTAAACAACTTTACGTATTTAATTTCACAAAGTTTATCGTAATTACAATTTCATTATATGATTACATATTAAAATTAATTAAACATCCTTCCCTACAGTGCTAATATTTTTCTTATGAATCCACGTGTTGCCCTGCCATGATGCTAAAATACTATGTACCGTCCGCTGCGGGCTGCAGTTGCCACGTTGTCATTAATAATGCATACGTACGAATAGGAACCTCATGCGAATGTAATAAATATTTAGCGATTTATTACTTGCTAATGTTGTGTTTGCGTGATTGCGTAAATAATGGAATACGGGGTCAGAGTCATAATTTATTGTAATCAAAAAGACGTAATCGTGCTTTGAAGACCGAGGATGCATATGTTTAGGCGTGGACTAAAGAGAGAACCAGATGTTGATGTTTTTTTATGCCGTTATGTGGGATAAACTACTTTATACAGGTCACCTGGCGGTTATTGATGACGCATGACATCTAAATTCATCCTACATAAGGAATCGTAATGCAGATACGTTAGTACTCCGAACGCCTAAAATGTAATGGCTTATTCGTAGTAAATAGTAATAAAATATCCGGTTTCATTCTTTTACCGGTCTAAATGACTACTACATTTTGGTTTTCCTGAAAGCGTGACTTTCGATCAGACCTATTCCTAATACAGCTAGTTCGTCACCGTGGCGTATCTATACCGTGTAAAAAGATATTGACGAGGATGATAAAAAGATGAGTTGCCTCAGCAAAACTAATGTTTAAACTTAGTTAAGCGAGCCAGGCTATTTACAATGCCTCGGAAAGAATTCTGAAAGTATTTATAATTATAATATCGTCCTATAGATAATTGCAATTAATTTGTGTTACCTATCTAAAAAAGCTTATTTTTCTCTATTAATTATCACTTTTCAAGTTTTCGCAAGCCTCAGAGCTCTCGTAAAGTTTCCGATGCAAACTGTCACAATTCCCCAAAATGAATGTAAAATTTATCCGAAAGGTGAATGTGAATGGCGTTTATTGGTTTCCGTGCGATAAGTTATCGAATCCTAGTGGATTTCCCTTTACGATACGATTGCGAGTAGACCTGCTGGTTGACTTCGATCGACGTCTTCCGATTGTTATCAAATTAATTCAACTAAGCAAGATATATTACAGTACTATATCCATATATTATTTGCACACACACAAAGGCACGAATGGGATTTTGCCGATCATAATTTGATGTGAAAATTAAGGATTTATAAAATCTTAACGTGCCAGTACACCCATACAGTATACTGAGTAGGGACGAGGCGTTTCATAGTTTCTCCTCAGAGTCCACTACACATCAACGTTATGACTCCTTATTGAGGATGAATTTGGGTAATAAAAATTTTTATTATTAAGTAGGTTATATTTAGTAATAAATTCTATTATGCAGTTACGTAAATTAATTTTTTTAATATTTTTTGTATGTTAACAACGCTTAAAATAAATAATAATTTTCTCCTCTATACATGGCGTAATTGCAGAATTCTATATACGGAACAATGCATAATTTCTGCACGTCCCCGACGTCATTAGAAGGCGTGATTTCGTAATGTTATTGACCCTGGGAATGTGACACAAATGGAAAGGTGTTTTGATTTATTCATATGATTCTACTAGTAACATTTTTATATATAGAATTTTTTAGATATGAATGAAAAGAATTTTAGAGTATATAGTTCTATGAACGTTTGTTATATCGTTTTACTTCTAGTAAACTTCTAGTAGGTGTCATCGAATTAATGCGATATTTCTCAATTAAATTAGAGGGTGACGATAGAGTGCACAGCTCACCTGACTATAAATGATTACTGCGGTCCATGACATCTTTTCTTCATAGAGCATTGACAAAGATTCAATATTCTCTTGCGTAGTCGCCGCTGAGAACAGTGATGGAATGCCTTTTGATGAAATCGTGTTCTTTCCCCGGTCGACCCTTAGTGCTAGAGCTGGTTTATAGTTTCAGCATATATTTACCATGTATAGGTGTGATGATTATGAGTGACAGAGCTACCCGTGAGTTTCTTGCCGGAGCTTCTCACTAGCGTCTCTTTTCATTTTCTATAAATAATGATAGCAAAATCTAATTACAACATAAACGGTCCGATCTTAGAACTTTAAAAAATGTTTTAATGCATGGGAGGTCTTTTTTATGTTCACTGTAACTGGCCAATAGTATCTCGTTATGGGGCTATACTTTCAAACAGAGTTAAGTATGTTTACGATCGTGGTTTAAATATATAAACTTGTACAGGCTATTTTTTTATCGTGAATCTAAAGGGCCCTGTCATGATGTAATATAGGAGTATTTATAGTAATATATATATATATATATAAATGGGTTTAAAGTTCAGACTAGTGACTTGTAAAATGCGTTTACGTGTTTTAAGATTCTCACGATGATATAACTTACTAAATTTGACAGTGACGGCTTAACTGGGGAAGCATCACATATAGACAGAATACCAACGTGAAAAAGCAGGATAAGGCCGCTGTGTTTCGTATGGTGAGTGTAAGGATCCGGGGACTCAATACCATACTGGTTCCATCGGCAACTACGTACCACGTTATACTTATACTGCAACATTTTAATCTTACATCGTATATATTTTAACCTGAACATGATAAGGGCACCCTCTGTCATAACCTTTGGGATTTAATTTTTTTTAGGTAAATGTGATTTGCTACCAATATACTGCGTTTGTAATGAAAATCAGAATATATTTTTATATCAGGTCTTGAAGAAATTGATGAGCTATCTTTTTATGTAAATTTTGAAACCCTATTATATTTTCCCAATTTTTATCCTTTAACCACTGCAAAGGGATGTCGAGGACGTGAAGTTAAGTGATTCTTAAGTTTTATTATTTTTTTATTAACACCAGATGAACTCGATTAGGCAATTACTACGTCCGCTTTTATTAATTAGCTATTTGAATTTTGTGAGGTTGTGCATTCAAAGAATGATGGAACTGCTGACTTCCACTTTGTTTTCACACAATTATTTTCAATAGTATTCTTCTATGCTATGTTAATAAATATTCTTATGTTTATTTTAATATAAAAGTAGAATTAATAACAGTAATTTTTTAGAAGAACTGGTTACAGGACAAAGTCCTGCCAGGACCAGAGAAAAGCAGGCACTCACAAAATAAGTATATATAATAGTAATATTATTAGTGGTTATTTTTAAAACATAAAAGGGTGACACAATACATATTATACTAAACGATTCCTGCTGTCTTTACATGACACCTGAATAAAAAAAAACATATAAAACACCAGTTAAAAGCTGCGGCGTGGGGAGATTACTGCATTTGTCGTTATTTTACGCTGATATTTCATTGGATTTAAAAATCACCGTCGTGAAACATTAGCAAAATTCTGTCAAATGTCAATGACAGACTGAAGCGAGTCGGCGAAGCGCAGCCATCGTAAATTGGAGAGCACTTGCGTCCTCGTTTCGCTCACAAGCGATGCCACTCTCACCGCACCCCTAAACGTCGGATGGGGTGGACGGCGTTACATACAAATTAAATGAATTATAACGTGCCTATGCTTTGGTGCACATGAACCTATGTATCATTAGAAGAAACCGTGAAGTTTGTATTTTAAATAATGTTTTATTTCACGTCGGGTATTTTTATTATTTGTTTTAATATCATATTTATTTATGTATATTTTTGGTTATATTATTTTATAACAACTTTATGCCTTATAAAATCTTATAAATTCCTATCACTGTTGTTTTAATATACTTATTTTATTTTAATCTATTATTTTGATGGTATTGCATTTGTCAGAATACGCAATAAATACATGTACAACAGTAGTAGAATGAATACCGACATACTTAGCTCAAATATCAGTTAGCTGGACTGGCAATACGGGATATGGACGGAGATATAGCTTGTAGAACCTAGAAACGATGGCGACGAAAGGTTTTGATGTTGCAGCCTCTGAACGGTAATCGTAATCTAGGACAACAACCTACTAATTGGTGGGCCGATCTATGAAAGTTTGCCAGAAGCAGATAGATTCAGAAGGCTTACGATTATGCTAGTTCCTAGCTCTTGTTAATTCGTGTGACCTAATTTGATGAGGTTAATGATGATATTAATTTATCCCATAATTTATAGGAAAGGCAAAGGACTTTAGTCCATACAGCCAGGTCTTGTTCGTATGATGGTTGGTGTAAACCTTGATGAGGTTAAATGAATGTATTCAAAGTATAAAAAGAAACAGTCAACGTATAAAGTCTATAACTGTTACATATAAACAAAAAAAAATTTTGGGAGTGAGGTGAAATGTTATAAGAAAACCGTTAAAAAAACGGCTTAGCAAATCAAAATAAAATAATAGTAAAATAGTACTAATTCCTTTTAAAATTACAAAAAAGTTAATTGCGAAACTTATAGGGACAAACGAGCATACAGTTCACTGCCCCGTGAGTCGACACCTCGAAAACAAAGATGCAGCGCCTCATTGCAAGTAATTCTCTCTCTGAAGAGAATCAGATTGCCATGGTTTATGGTAAGAATCATACGAAATGGTAGTGTTATCCTGCTAACATAGCCAAGTGTTATACGTGATCTGCATTAATCGCGAAGTGATCTCATTCGAACTCCAGTTTGTGAGACTAACACGTTTTGTAAATGTTTCCTAGGACGTATTTAGTATAGAATACTTTTTAAACAAATCAAAAAAAATACAAATATTAAAAAGAAAAATTAGCACCATTTGGAAAATACAAAAAATAGTAAATATTCAGTTCTGATAACTATTCAATAAATAATAATTAATATAAATAATAATTCAGCACTAATAACAATATAAAATTCACTTATCGCGCTCCATTAATTCACCGAGTGTTAATTTTTCTGTTAATCCTTGAAGCTCCTAAAATGTAAGGCATATATACTCTTTATTATATAGTAAACCAAAAAAAAAAATAATCCGATAAACATTAATAATCGTTTCCATCTTCTACCGAAATGAAAAAGTCCGTAGAAGACAATAATTTTCGGCCTTTGAGAAACTCCAATAGTTCAGTATTCGGTTATGCTGCTATTCGACGTTGGTATTCCGTGAGGTCCACCAAATATCGAGCGGGAACATGGTGTAGCTAGATAAAAACTTGTATTTGTCTTACATAACGAACTCCTCAATTTACGATGACACCATCAATCAGACGATGGTTCGAATGCTTTCGACACTCCCAAAAACAGCAAGCGTTCGCATTATAACAGCTTAACGCTGCTGTGTTCGTCTGGTGAGTGCACGGGATCCGGAGACTTTTATTAATGCAGACGAGGCATTCCATCTCAGTCCTCAAGGGTGACAACGCATCTGCATTATGATTTCTATTGATAATGCAGGTGTTTCATCACATGCGAATGAAAACTATATGTAATATCTTTTTATTATCGCATAAGTTGCAATCTAATTTTAATGTGTATTGAAAATAAATATAAAATTTGAATGTAAAATGTAAAATATCTATGTTGTTTTATATATGAGCAAATCTTTTACATAAAAGTGTTCAAGTACTTTAGAATTCCAAATATAATATTATAATTGATCACAACAAGGATACGGCATTCAATGAGAATGTTTGATAAGACCAAAACGAAATTATGTTGTAAGTGAAGCTAGAGGCGGGCGTTGCGTTTTCGTTGTTTATTGTTGAATAGTCATTATATATAAATCGTGGAGTCGTGATGATGGACGGACTGATAGTGACGAGTCATGTTTCGCAAGTACTCGGAATGATAATTGTTTTGAAGGCCCACAGTTTAGCGTGTGGGCGCTCAGTGGCCGCCGCACCTGCTTGCTCCTTTCTCGTAACTGCCGAGATTCCCCCCACAGATAGATCATAGACATAATATTTCATAAACGTGATCTTTAAAGTCACGCTCCCATGAATTCCAACTTTTATACTAGTTTAATGCTCTTTGACATCATTAGATAGGGCAGTTCATTTGAAAGTTGGATTACGTTGGCTCGCGACACGAACTCTAGCATGTTTTTGATAAGGACAGGTGCTTCAGTGTATTTGGCAACCTTGTTAAGTGTGATTTGGCTATTATTCTGAGATTAAATGATTTGGCAGAGTGAGTATAAGCTACCTCCCCGAATGAAGCCATAAACAGTATATTTTTTTAATATTTTCTAATCAATACTCTTTGCCCTCATAGTCCGGTTTTTTGTTTTATGAAAATAAAAAAAACTTACCATCGAGTGAACTGTGTGCTCGTTTGTTGCTATCAATACAATTGGATAAAAATAAACTTTAAAATAATTATTCTGATGGGCCAGAATAAAAGAGACTATTTTTGGCGTTTCCATTACTTAAAGGCTAAACTTAAATTAATAATATATATAAAATATGTGAAAAATAATTACTTCAAACTGTGGTGCCATTTGAAATATTTATTTGATTATTTATTATTATTTAACCTTTTAGCAGCCACTTCAACAATTTATTTTAAAATACATTAGAGGGCTGAGATAGAGAATATTTTTTTAAAAATCGTTTTAAAATCATTCAGTTTTTTAATCTCTTGTAGTAAACACATCGATAAATATGGTTTAACTCTTTATATCGTAAAAATATTAAAAATAAACTGCAAGACTCAATAAAAATAATTTAAATATATTACAGAATGCTTAAAACTTAATTGCAACTATCTTTCGAATTCATTTACATCTTGCAATGATGCCTTAACGACAATACACATATTTACCGTCATTATTCAGAAGTCCCTGAGCCTTCACGTTGCCGGTTGATAATCTTGCTCTACATGTGCTAATTAAGGGGACATTCTCTTATACAATGATCGCGGCTTTCCCCCACTGAACATGAGAGCACCCAAGCCTTTCTTTGCCGTCAATGACTGACTACCAATACCATGTACTAAAGATAGGCTTAAGTTTTCAATGCGTATTTGTTTCACCACAAACCTCGTGATTTAAGTCCATGTAAACAGCTATATCGAATTGTGCACCTTGCATTGATTGTAAAAAGAAACATTCAATGAGTTTATTTAGAAAAACGTACAGTGGAAGAGGCAATGGACGTAGTGGAACAGATGCAGTCGAGGCATATTTGAGACGGTGCGTCAATGATTGTATCGTGATAATCGCGATCAGGGCCTCCTGACGTTTCTGTTCTTTTATCCAGAACGGTTGCTGTAAGATAAAACGGCAATAAATAATGCGGAAAGTCACCGACGGTACGTGAGGTCGGTTGCACTTTTCATTTGTATTATTCTCATAATTATTCGTTGGGAGACGCATGGTGGCTTTATTTATGGCACTTTGAGAGCTAGTAAGAGGATACCGTTTGTTGACGGGGGGAAATAATTTTATTAATCTGATTAATTACTTAGGTGGGAAGATTTTAGCGTTTAATGCGTGTAAGGTAAGGTAATTGTATTTTATTTAATAGTGGAGATTAATAAATTATTACTAAAATTTACATTTGTCATTTGAAATTGTTGAATTGCATTCTCTTCGGCCCGGAACATTATTGTGTTCATTACATAATGTAATGTTACATTGTTACTTTGTTGGGTACATTACAGTGGTTGAATTATAAGACATAATTTATTAGTCTTCTCATTTATAATTTACTTTAACATAATTATGAAAATAATTTATGTTTATCCATACTATTTATTATTAGCCTCAAGCCTTTTGGCTCGTATTTTTTTTAAATATTTTATTGAAAACATATAAATATGTAAAAATATACACCATATATTATTATAACGTAAAATTGTATGTTATTTTTATAATAGTCAGTTATATTAGAAATTGGATTTCGCATTATGCATTATTTCGCAATTGAAATAATGCATAATGCGAAATCCAATTTCTATTCCCGTACACCACCAACTTCAACCTAAAATAGGTAATTCCTCATAACCTTTAAGTGGTTATGAGGAATGCCTTCTTAATCGTCAGAGGTAATAGTGCATTTGTATTATAACTCCTATAAGAATCAGACGAAACTATGTACTCCTTGACTTCTTAAGTGTGCATGATTGATCATTTATTTGTTAATTCATATTAAAACAAAGCAAAGCGTTCATTTAATAAGATGGTAATATTATAATTAGCTTAATTAAAAAATCTGACTCGTGTTATTGATTGCATATATAAAATGTAGGAATTGTAGATAGAAGGAAACAAGGGGATTATGCGAGACGCATCCCCGTCGTCGCGCCTTATTTCGCTGAATCTCAGCTAGTCTCCATTCTTATCACGTGTCCCTACGGGACGTATTACTGATAGCGATGCGAACGGGAGCCCGGAGTATCCACGCTGAACCCATAACTGTATTTACGCTTGCCGACATGCGTTATTGTATTCTTAAGGCGTATTTGTATGCTGAGTGTATCCTTGCGGCATATGTTTATCGAGAACTTTTTAAATTGAAAGGGGAAACATTTTTAAATTGAAAAAAAACTTTCAATCTTTCAATTTAAATAATAAGGTACAATGGGCGGACATAAAACTCTTCTGCCAGTCTCTACCAGTCAATCCTTGAGAAATATTGAGTGAAAGGCCAGGAGTGAAGAATGCGTACAAAAATATATTAAACAATAAATATCTTATATGCAACTTAATATTGCAACGTTCAAACTAAAATCTAACTGCACCATTAATAAGTCGCTTCGAACGGGAAGGCCTTTGTACACAATACAACGAAATTAAAATATGATAAATAACAAGTTACGCGTGCTGTATATATGGTGAGTATGGTGTATGGTGAGTTATCGAAACCGGAGACCCAGTTTCTAGCATCGGTGGTATATATCATAGTCCTCAAGGGCGACAACATACCTGCACCTTGATTTTCTATTGATATTGGAGTTACAATGGCCCCGTGAACCACAACCCATGCGATGAATTTAGTGCACTCATCTCGCTTTTATAAAAAAGTGATATACAAATAAACGTTCAATTTAGGCTAGACAGAGATAGCAATAGCTATTCAATCGGAGCTTAATAATCTGATTTACCTAAACCGGGACAGAGGTGATTCCTAAGATGTAAAATATATATATATATATATATATACCTATATCTAGTCTGGCCATAAATACTGTTACATAAAAACTTTTTCTTTTTCGTGTTCATTATCAAATTACAATATGGAGTGTTAAAGAAAATAGGATTACATTGATCGCCTTGCATAAAGTGGGTATGGAGCCGTCAGTCATATGCCAGACACTTTAAAAGCTTGATATCAGCCGTATGTTCACATATGTGTATATCGTACTATCAACAGATACAACAATACTTCCTCGGTCATCACCATAAAAGATCGGGGCGGCCGCGTGCTGTTAGGACTACAAAGGCTGTTAATGCTGTTAAAGCCAGAATTCGTCGAAACCCCATTAGGAAGCAAAGAATCTTGTGATGAAATGAAGATTCCCGCTAGAGCTCTGTCGCGTATTATAAAACAAGACCTAAAGCTCTGTGCTTATTGTCGATATTCAGGACGTCCTTAAATAAATCTTTACAATTATAGAGAGTGGATCGATCAAAACGCCTTCTGTCGCGATACTCAGGTGAAAGGTACAGAAATATCCTCTTTACCGATGAAAAAATGTTCACTATTGAAGAACACTACAATAAGCAAAATGATATAGTGTACGCTCACAGTTCTAAAGAAGCTGCTCAAGTGGTCGAAAAGGTACAACGTGGTCATCATCCTGCGTCAGTGATGGTTTGGTGGGGTGGTTTGATGGGTGGTTTGGTTATCAAGATACAGTCTTGGATCATGTGCTGAAACCTCTCAGCAATACACTTTTTAAAAATATACCGTGGACTTTCCATTACGACTCTGCACCTGGTCACAAGGCACGAACTACCCAAGCCCGGCTTGAAACCAACGTTCCGGACTATATAAGAGCTGAAGACTGGCCCTCATCTAGCCCAGACCTCAACCCTTTAGACTTCAAATTATGGTCAGTTTTAGAGGACATGGCCTGCTCTAAACGATACGGCGACATTGAGTCTCTTAAAAAATCTTTGGAGCAAGCAGTGGCGAAATTTCCCTTGGAAACTGTGCGCAAATCGTGCGTGCGTGGCCAAACAGATAAAAGGCCTGTATAAAACCAAAGGGGCCACCTTCGAATAGAATATTTTTATTATTTGTTGAGACTTAAACAAAATGCATTTTCATATGTAAGAGAATTTATGACCGGGCTAGGTATATAGGTATATAGGCATATATATATATAGGCATATATATATATATATATATATATATAGGCATATATATATATATATATATACATATATATAATTGATATTACTTAGTAGAAAAAAATCGTTTAGTAGACGAAACAAAGAAATTACTTCGAAAACATTATCCTTTTAGAAGAAATAGAGCAAGCGAAATGTTATTAGTGGGTCTCGTTAAAGTTTAGTGTAATCGTCTCCGAAACACGGCCAGAAACTATTTTCAAAGAAGACTCTCACAAGCCGTAAATTGAAAAGCCCCGCACACTTGTACAGCGTTCGCGTAGCGAGGAAATAAAAACAAGAAGGAAATGAAAATGGGTTAAGCGGACCCTTGAGTGCGGCGACGGCTCAGAGATCGGTTTTGTACCAACCGACATTACGACGGTTACGTCGTAATGAAAATTTAGCTATGCGAATTGGAACTACATCTGATTTCATGGAAGTTAGTTATATATTACGCGTTTTGTACTTAAAATATGGCGTATGAAAAACAAAATGTGAAAGTTAGCCAGCGTAAACAAATACTTCCGTTGTTGCACGAATGGGCCGGCTCAATCGCGGAAGTACCACCACCTCACAGAATACCGGCCTAAAGTAGAGTTGTCATACACTTCTGCGTTTCGTCCGGTGAGTGAGGTAGTCGGAGGCCCAAACTTCCCCCTCCCTCAACAACATGGTAGTAGTAATTTAAAAATATATACCCCAGGAGGTTACCAGGTTTCGGTTCTGGAGAATCCCTCACTGGGCGTCCACGCTCAGGCTACCCAATGCAACCTGAGGCTGCCCCTCATATTCTGGAGGGGAGAGGGAGAATTCCGCCTCTACAGGCCTTCTGCTAGGGGTATTTTGAGGTAACAAATAGACACAGTCCACCTGATGATCAACAATTAACACCTATGGTCATCCTCGATAAGGAATCAAAGGAATCACCTCAGAGGACTCAAATGGGATGTTTTGTCGTTACGCGTTTAAGGTTAAAGTTTGGGAGCTATTTCTCAACAGATTGGCAGAATCATCTCAATATTAGATAATTATGTATTTACACATACTATATATAAGCTTGTATATTTGTATTTGTTATATAGTATAGTTATATACGTATTTTATAATAACACATATGTTGTTTATTTTATAATTAACGTAGCAGTATTTTCGCGCCAAAGTTTTTACCTACTCACCTGATTTCATCTCCGCATCACACCCTAAGGTTGACTGTTAGAGTATGCCTAAGGCATTAAGTCCGTCTTTATACATCACTGTTTATAAAGCTTAAATAAATAAATAAATAAAACGAGCTTTTGGTTGTCTTATACTTATTATTTTACGCTGACCTAAAACGGAATTATTTATAAACAGGAAATTGCATTAAACAAACCACTCTTTCTGTTAACCGCTTATCGTTTCCTATCAACAGTAAACAAAGGTAGTTATTACATTTCCTGTTAACAATCAAGTATACGGTCGGGAGGGAGGTGAGATAATTTGTATCCATCGTAATGCGCATGATGGACGCCTCGCCTCAGCTTTATCTAATCGCGATCGTATGAAAGTGCATTATAATGAGCTGACTTATGCACGTCTGTCCATTTTAATGCCATCTGCTGCTTTTACGTTTCGGTGTAAATGAATGTTGGTACGGACGTTGCCAGATTTATTTCAAATCTTTACGTAAAATCTGTTTTTTTTTTCATTTATATTTTTAAGTTCCATTTGAATTGAACATAATGAAAATCATTTCAGATCATCATTACTACCCTGTTGAAGTTAGGTAGGATTACAATATCATTCTGAGGTACCGACTTCCGTTAACTTCTCGATGCATCAATTCCCGTCAATTTCTCGAACGTTCATTGGTCCTTGTGCAACCAGTGAGTAAGCCTACTATACTCAGTTTCGCACACCAGTCGAGAAATAACGGCCCATAGCCGTTTTAATTTTTATTTTATGCCAATAACAAGTACACCGTAATTTAATGTACTTACTCTTCTACTTCAACTCAACAACATTTACACTTGAAATTTCTGATCCCTTGATCTCAAATGGCAACCTCATATCTCCATTACAGGACGAACTATGCAAGTCAAGGCAGGCATGCAATGGATGAGTTTTTTTTTAAATTACATTTAGAGTAACAAACGAGCACACAGTTCACCTGATGCCAAGTGATTCCTGCGCGGCCCATGACATCTACATTCATCCTTGACCAAGTATCATAATCCATATGCGTTGTCACCCTTGAGGACTGAGATGGAATGCCTCGTCACCTGTAATAAAGGTCTATCAGGTGTATCAGGGTCATATTATATGGCAATCTCTCAGTATGTCTGTCAGTAAGTATGGTCTATGTTGCCAGTGGAATATTAATGTGCTGAAATGAAGACGATGAACAATCTCCATACATTGTAAGCTCATACCGCTGTGATATTTGATTTAGAGGCAGTTCTATTTACTAATGTCTAGTGCTAGATGTTTAGCCTAGTGGCTTTAAAGTTATTAGTTTACTTTACAATTAATTACTAACGATTTGACGGTACATAGGTTGCAATCTCATCTAGGCCAATTATTCCAATAAATTACCTCCATTCCGTCTGTTACGTACAAGAAATTACTCGCAAATGATTGAATCAGATGTATGATTGATTGATACTTGCTTGAAATCTAATCAACTTAAATCGAAATATGAACAGCAACTTTGGTCCGGGCATATTGGTTGTTAATGAACAATATTTTTCTAATTAAATAACAATCACGGGAAATAGAGAAAAGAACAAATGTATACATGACAAATCATTTGGGATTCTTAATCTTTTTATCGAAGTATGTATGTCGTAGATATACCTGGATAACCTGCGCCGAAGAAACAAACTAACTGTAGAAGATATATGTTCTCTCATCCGTCTCTTAGGATGGATCACAATTTTTTTTTATTACATCGAGAGTAACAATCGAGCACACAGTTCACCTGATGGTAAGTGATTCCTGCGGCCCATGACATCTACATTCATCCTTGACAAGGAAAAGAATAATGCAGATGCGTTGTTGTTATGTCGATGTTACCCATGAGAACTGAGATGGACTGCCTCGTCAACAGTAATAAAGGTCTCCGGGTCCCTACACTCCCCAGACGAAACATCAGCATTATACCGCTATTTCACGCTGGTACTCTGTGAGGGCGTGATCCTACACCGGTCGAGCATACCCATTCACACTGCAGATAGAAACAAACTATAGTGTAGCTCTACCAATGTGAAAATAAAACACACTGTCACGTCTAAGTTACAATGAAATAGTTACTTAGATGTAACAGTGTATAAACATTATGATTCCTTATCGAGGATGAATTGGAACATTGAAATAGACAAAGACCCAAAGACATTCTTGAATAAGTATCAAGATGCATAATTATTAAAACAAACAATTCAACATGCATTATAATAAAATAATTCTTAGATATATAGATTAAACTTTTCATTATAAAATTTATTACATTAATCTACATGCGGGTTGTCCACCAGACACGGTTACATGTGGGACAGAGACAGAAGTATAATGTAGTCTCGCCAAAGTGCGGTGAGCTGTAGTGGCCGGGCACGTGGAATGAAATAAAGAGCGTTATGCTCTTATGCGGCCGGAGACTGTGGTCGGAGTATGGGGTTCCGTAAGCGCCAGTGTATTGTTCGTCCTCGGGTGCGCAGCAGGCGGGCTCGTCGTACTCGGGGCCGCACGCGTACATCGGTCGGGAATAGCGGGCACGCTGTTAGATATAACACTGTTATTTTTCATATAACTAATAGTGACCAACGAGTGCGTAGATTCTGATTCAACTGAGATGGATAAACCACCCATAAACGTGGTATATATACTTCGTAGCTTGAAACTAACTGTAGTACGAGTAAGGGGGTAAGTCAGTCAATCGAGTAAGCCGCACTCCTTAGACATTAGGTTAGCAGTGCTGCGCTATGGTCCGGTGAATGAAAACCGGAGAATTGACTAGTGACGAGGCATTCCATCTCAGTCCTCAAGGGTGACAACGCATCTGCATTATGATTTCTATTGATAATGCAGGTGTTTCATCACATGCGAATGAAAACTATATGTAATATCTTTTTATTATCGCATAAGTTGCAATCTAATTTTAATGTGTATTGAAAATAAATATAAAATTTGAATGTAAAATGTAAAATATCTATGTTGTTTTATATATGAGCAAATCTTTTACATAAAAGTGTTCAAGTACTTTAGAATTCCAAATATAATATTATAATTGATCACAACAAGGATACGGCATTCAATGAGAATGTTTGATAAGACCAAAACGAAATTATGTTGTAAGTGAAGCTAGAGGCGGGCGTTGCGTTTTCGTTGTTTATTGTTGAATAGTCATTATATATAAATCGTGGAGTCGTGATGATGGACGGACTGATAGTGACGAGTCATGTTTCGCAAGTACTCGGAATGATAATTGTTTTGAAGGCCCACAGTTTAGCGTGTGGGCGCTCAGTGGCCGCCGCACCTGCTTGCTCCTTTCTCGTAACTGCCGAGATTCCCCCCACAGATAGATCATAGACATAATATTTCATAAACGTGATCTTTAAAGTCACGCTCCCATGAATTCCAACTTTTATACTAGTTTAATGCTCTTTGACATCATTAGATAGGGCAGTTCATTTGAAAGTTGGATTACGTTGGCTCGCGACACGAACTCTAGCATGTTTTTGATAAGGACAGGTGCTTCAGTGTATTTGGCAACCTTGTTAAGTGTGATTTGGCTATTATTCTGAGATTAAATGATTTGGCAGAGTGAGTATAAGCTACCTCCCCGAATGAAGCCATAAACAGTATATTTTTTTAATATTTTCTAATCAATACTCTTTGCCCTCATAGTCCGGTTTTTTGTTTTATGAAAATAAAAAAAACTTACCATCGAGTGAACTGTGTGCTCGTTTGTTGCTATCAATACAATTGGATAAAAATAAACTTTAAAATAATTATTCTGATGGGCCAGAATAAAAGAGACTATTTTTGGCGTTTCCATTACTTAAAGGCTAAACTTAAATTAATAATATATATAAAATATGTGAAAAATAATTACTTCAAACTGTGGTGCCATTTGAAATATTTATTTGATTATTTATTATTATTTAACCTTTTAGCAGCCACTTCAACAATTTATTTTAAAATACATTAGAGGGCTGAGATAGAGAATATTTTTTTAAAAATCGTTTTAAAATCATTCAGTTTTTTAATCTCTTGTAGTAAACACATCGATAAATATGGTTTAACTCTTTATATCGTAAAAAATATTAAAAATAAACTGCAAGACTCAATAAAAATAATTTAAATATATTACAGAATGCTTAAAACTTAATTGCAACTATCTTTCGAATTCATTTACATCTTGCAATGATGCCTTAACGACAATACACATATTTACCGTCATTATTCAGAAGTCCCTGAGCCTTCACGTTGCCGGTTGATAATCTTGCTCTACATGTGCTAATTAAGGGGACATTCTCTTATACAATGATCGCGGCTTTCCCCCACTGAACATGAGAGCACCCAAGCCTTTCTTTGCCGTCAATGACTGACTACCAATACCATGTACTAAAGATAGGCTTAAGTTTTCAATGCGTATTTGTTTCACCACAAACCTCGTGATTTAAGTCCATGTAAACAGCTATATCGAATTGTGCACCTTGCATTGATTGTAAAAAGAAACATTCAATGAGTTTATTTAGAAAAACGTACAGTGGAAGAGGCAATGGACGTAGTGGAACAGATGCAGTCGAGGCATATTTGAGACGGTGCGTCAATGATTGTATCGTGATAATCGCGATCAGGGCCTCCTGACGTTTCTGTTCTTTTATCCAGAACGGTTGCTGTAAGATAAAACGGCAATAAATAATGCGGAAAGTCACCGACGGTACGTGAGGTCGGTTGCACTTTTCATTTGTATTATTCTCATAATTATTCGTTGGGAGACGCATGGTGGCTTTATTTATGGCACTTTGAGAGCTAGTAAGAGGATACCGTTTGTTGACGGGGGGAAATAATTTTATTAATCTGATTAATTACTTAGGTGGGAAGATTTTAGCGTTTAATGCGTGTAAGGTAAGGTAATTGTATTTTATTTAATAGTGGAGATTAATAAATTATTACTAAAATTTACATTTGTCATTTGAAATTGTTGAATTGCATTCTCTTCGGCCCGGAACATTATTGTGTTCATTACATAATGTAATGTTACATTGTTACTTTGTTGGGTACATTACAGTGGTTGAATTATAAGACATAATTTATTAGTCTTCTCATTTATAATTTACTTTAACATAATTATGAAAATAATTTATGTTTATCCATACTATTTATTATTAGCCTCAAGCCTTTTGGCTCGTATTTTTTTTAAATATTTTATTGAAAACATATAAATATGTAAAAATATACACCATATATTATTATAACGTAAAATTGTATGTTATTTTTATAATAGTCAGTTATATTAGAAATTGATTTCGCATTATGCATTATTTCGCAATTGAAATAATGCATAATGCGAAATCCAATTTCTATTCCCGTACACCACCAACTTCAACCTAAAATAGGTAATTCCTCATAACCTTTAAGTGGTTATGAGGAATGCCTTCTTAATCGTCAGAGGTAATAGTGCATTTGTATTATAACTCCTATAAGAATCAGACGAAACTATGTACTCCTTGACTTCTTAAGTGTGCATGATTGATCATTTATTTGTTAATTCATATTAAAACAAAGCAAAGCGTTCATTTAATAAGATGGTAATATTATAATTAGCTTAATTAAAAAATCTGACTCGTGTTATTGATTGCATATATAAAATGTAGGGAATTGTAGATAGAAGGAAACAAGGGGATTATGCGAGACGCATCCCCGTCGTCGCGCCTTATTTCGCTGAATCTCAGCTAGTCTCCATTCTTATCACGTGTCCCTACGGGACGTATTACTGATAGCGATGCGAACGGGAGCCCGGAGTATCCACGCTGAACCCATAACTGTATTTACGCTTGCCGACATGCGTTATTGTATTCTTAAGGCGTATTTGTATGCTGAGTGTATCCTTGCGGCATATGTTTATCGAGAACTTTTTAAATTGAAAGGGGAAACATTTTTAAATTGAAAAAAAACTTTCAATCTTTCAATTTAAATAATAAGGTACAATGGGCGGACATAAACTCTTCTGCCAGTCTCTACCAGTCAATCCTTGAGAAATATTGAGTGAAAGGCCAGGAGTGAAGAATGCGTACAAAAATATATTAAACAATAAATATCTTATATGCAACTTAATATTGCAACGTTCAAACTAAAATCTAACTGCACCATTAATAAGTCGCTTCGAACGGGAAGGCCTTTGTACACAATACAACGAAATTAAAATATGATAAATAACAAGTTACGCGTGCTGTATATATGGTGAGTATGGTGTATGGTGAGTTATCGAAACCGGAGACCCAGTTTCTAGCATCGGTGGTATATATCATAGTCCTCAAGGGCGACAACATACCTGCACCTTGATTTTCTATTGATATTGAGTTACAATGGCCCCGTGAACCACAACCCATGCGATGAATTTAGTGCACTCATCTCGCTTTTATAAAAAGTGATATACAAATAAACGTTCAATTTAGGCTAGACAGAGATAGCAATAGCTATTCAATCGGAGCTTAATAATCTGATTTACCTAAACCGGGACAGAGGTGATTCCTAAGATGTAAAATATATATATATATATATATATACCTATATCTAGTCTGGCCATAAATACTGTTACATAAAACTTTTCTTTTCGTGTTCATTATCAAATTACAATATGGAGTGTTAAAGAAAATAGGATTACATTGATCGCCTTGCATAAAGTGGGTATGGAGCCGTCAGTCATATGCCAGACACTTTAAAAGCTTGATATCAGCCGTATGTTCACATATGTGTATATCGTACTATCAACAGATACAACAATACTTCCTCGGTCATCACCATAAAAGATCGGGGCGGCTGCGTGCTGTTAGGACTACAAAGGCTGTTAATGCTGTTAAAGCCAGAATTCGTCGAAACCCCATTAGGAAGCAAAGAATCTTGTGATGAAATGAAGATTCCCGCTAGAGCTCTGTCGCGTATTATAAAACAAGACCTAAAGCTCTGTGCTTATTGTCGATATTCAGGACGTCCTTAAATAAATCTTTACAATTATAGAGAGTGGATCGATCAAAACGCCTTCTGTCGCGATACTCAGGTGAAAGGTACAGAAATATCCTCTTTACCGATGAAAAATGTTCACTATTGAAGAACACTACAATAAGCAAAATGATATAGTGTACGCTCACAGTTCTAAAGAAGCTGCTCAAGTGGTCGAAAAGGTACAACGTGGTCATCATCCTGCGTCAGTGATGGTTTGGTGGGGTGGTTTGATGGGTGGTTTGGTTATCAAGATACAGTCTTGGATCATGTGCTGAAACCTCTCAGCAATACACTTTTTAAAAATATACCGTGGACTTTCCATTACGACTCTGCACCTGGTCACAAGGCACGAACTACCCAAGCCCGGCTTGAAACCAACGTTCCGGACTATATAAGAGCTGAAGACTGGCCCTCATCTAGCCCAGACCTCAACCCTTTAGACTTCAAATTATGGTCAGTTTTAGAGGACATGGCCTGCTCTAAACGATACGGCGACATTGAGTCTCTTAAAAAATCTTTGGAGCAAGCAGTGGCGAAATTTCCCTTGGAAACTGTGCGCAAATCGTGCGTGCGTGGCCAAACAGATAAAAGGCCTGTATAAAAACCAAAGGGGCCACCTTTCGAATAGAATATTTTTTTATTATTTGTTGAGACTTAAACAAAATGCATTTTCATATGTAAGAGAATTTATGACCGGGCTAGGTATATAGGTATATAGGCATATATATATATAGGCATATATATATATATATATATATATATATATATATATATATATATACATATATATAATTGATATTACTTAGTAGAAAAAAATCGTTTAGTAGACGAAACAAAGAAATTACTTCGAAAACATTATCCTTTTAGAAGAAATAGAGCAAGCGAAATGTTATTAGTGGGTCTCGTTAAAGTTTAGTGTAATCGTCTCCGAAACACGGCCAGAAACTATTTTCAAAGAAGACTCTCACAAGCCGTAAATTGAAAAGCCCCGCACACTTGTACAGCGTTCGCGTAGCGAGGAAATAAAACAAGAAGGAAATGAAAATGGGTTAAGCGGACCCTTGAGTGCGGCGACGGCTCAGAGATCGGTTTTGTAATTAACCGACATTACGACGGTTACGTCGTAATGAAAATTTAGCTATGCGAATTGGAACTACATCTGATTTCATGGAAGTTAGTTATATATTACGCGTTTTGTACTTAAAATATGGCGTATGAAAAAACAAAATGTGAAAGTTAGCCAGCGTAAACAAATACTTCCGTTGTTGCACGAATGGGCCGGCTCAATCGCGGAAGTACCACCACCTCACAGAATACCGGCCTAAAGTAGAGTTGTCATACACTTCTGCGTTTCGTCCGGTGAGTGAGGTAGTCGGAGGCCCAAACTTCCCCCTCCCTCAACAACATGGTAGTAGTAATTTAAAAATATATACCCCAGGAGGTTACCAGGTTTCGGTTCTGGAGAATCCCTCACTGGGCGTCCACGCTCAGGCTACCCAATGCAACCTGAGGCTGCCCCTCATATTCTGGAGGGGGAGAGGGAGAATTCCGCTCTACAGGCCTTCTGCTAGGGGTATTTTGAGGTAACAAATAGACACAGTCCACCTGATGATCAACAATTAACACCTATGGTCATCCTCGATAAGGAATCAAAGGAATCACCTCAGAGGACTCAAATGGGATGTTTTGTTGTTACTTGTTTAAGGTTAAAATTTGGGAGCTATTTCTCAACATATTGGCAGAATCATCTCAATATTAGATAATTATGTATTTACACATACTATATATAAGTTAGTATATTTGTATTTGTTATATAGTATAGTTATATACGTATTTTATAATAACACATATGTTGTTTATTTTATAATTCACGTAGCAGTATTTTCGCGCCAAAGTTTTTACCTTCCCACCTGATTTCATCTCCGCATCCCTAAGGTTGACTGTAGAGTATGCCTAAGGCATTAAGTCCGTCTTTATACATCACTGTTTATAAAGCTTAAATAAATAAAACGAGCTTTTGGTTGTCTTATACTTATTATTTTACGCTGACCTAAAACGAAATTTTTTATAAACAGGAAATGGCATTAAACAAACCACTCTTTCTGTTAACCGCTTATCGTTTCCTATCAACAGTAAACAAAGGTAGTTATTACATTTCCTGTTAACAATCAAGTATACGGTCGGGAGGGAGGTGAGATAATTTGTATCCATCGTAATGCGCATGATGGACGCCTCGCCTCAGCTTTATCTAATCGCGATCGTATGAAAGTGCATTATAATGAGCTGACTTATGCACGTCTGTCCATTTTAATTCCATCTGCTGCTTATACGTTTTGGCGTAAATTAATGTTGGTTAACGGACGTTGCCAGATTTATTTCAAATCTTTACATAAAATCTGTTTTTTTTTTTCATTTATATTTTTAAGTTCCATTTGAATTGAATCCATAATGAAAATTATTTCAGATCATCATTAGTACCCTGTTGAAGTTAGGTAGGAATACAATATCATTCTGAGCTACCGACTTCCGTTAATTTCTCGATGCATCAATTCCCGTCAATTTCTCGAACGTTCATTGGTCCTTGTGCAACCAGTGAGTAAGCCTATTATACTCAGTTTCCCACACCAGTCGAGAAATAACGGCCCATAGCCGTTTTAATTCTTATTTTATGCCAATAACAAGTACACCGTCATTTAATGTACTTACTCTTCTACTTCAAGTCAACAACATTTACACTTGAAATTTCTGATCCCTTGATCTCAAATGGCAACCTCGTATCTTCATTATAGGACGAACTATGCAAGTCAAGGCAGGCATGCAATGGATGAGTTTTATTTTTAATTACATCTAGAGTAACAAACGAGCACACAGTTCACCTGATGCCAAGTGATTCCTGCGCGGCCCATGACATCTACATTCACCCTTGACAAAGTATCATAATCCATATGCGTTGTCACTCTTGAGGACTGAGATGGAATGCCTCGTCACCTGTAATAAAGGTCTACCAGGTGTGTCAGGTGATATTATATAGCAATCTGTCAGAAAGTCTGTCAGTAAGTATGGCCTTTGTGGCCAGTGGACTATTAACGTGCTGAAATGAAGGCGATGAACAATCTCCATACATTGCAAGCTCATACCGCTGTGATATCTGATTTAGACGCAGTGCTATTGACTAATGTCTAGTGCTAGATGTTTAGCCTAGTGGCTGTAAAGTTATTAGTTTACTTTACAATAAATTACTTACGATTTGACGGTACATAGGTTGCAATCTCATCCAAGGCCAATTATTCCAATAAATTACCTCCATTCCGTCTGTTACGTACAAGAAATTACTCGCAAATAATTGAATCAGATGTACAATTGATTGATACTTGCTTAAAATCTAATAAACTTAAATCGAAATATGAACAGCAACTTTGGTCAGGGCATATTGGTTGTTAATGAACAATATTTTTCTAATTAAATAACAATCACGGGACTTATTCCCGTGATTGTTATTTAACTATAGAGAATTTAATATTTAATTTAAGAGAAACAAAAAAATGTATACATGACAAATCATTTGGGATATTTAATCTTTTGATCGAAGTATGTATGTCGTAGATATACCTGGATAACCTGCGCCGAAGAAACAAACTAACTGTAGAAGATATATGTTCTCTCACCCGTCTCTTAGGAAGGATCACAATTTTTTTATTACATCGAGAGTAACAAACGAGCACACTGTTCACCTGATGGTAAGTGACTCCTGCGGCCCATGACATCTACATTCATCCTTGACAAGGAAAAGAATAATGCAGATGCGTTGTTGTATGTCGATGTTACCCATGAGAACTGAGATGGACTGCCTCGTCAACAGTAATAAAGGTCTCCGGGTCCCTACACTCCCCAGACGAAACATCAGTATTATGCTGCTATTTCACGCTGGTACTCTGTGAGGGCGTGATCCTACCCCGGTCGAGCTGACCCATTCATACTGCAGATAGAAGCAAACTATAGTGTAGCTCTACCAATGTGAAAATAAAACACACTGTCACGTCTAAGTTACAATGAAATAGTTACTTAGATGTAACAGTGTATAAACATTATGGTTCCTTATCGAGGATGAATTGGAACATTGAAATAGACAAAGACCCAATGACATTCTTGAATAAGTATCAAAATGCATAATTATTAAAACAAACAATTCAACATGCATTATAATAAAATAATTCTTAGATATATAGATTAAACTTTTCATTATAAAATTTATTACATTAATCTACATGCGGGTTGTCCACCAGACACGGTTACATGTGGGACAGAGACAGAAGTATAATGTAGTCTCGCCAAAGTGCGGTGAGCTGTAGTGGCCGGGCACGTGGAATGAAATAAAGAGCGTTATGCTCTTATGCGGCCGGAGACTGTGGTCGGAGTATGGGGTTCCGTAAGCGCCAGTGTATTGTTCGTCCTCGGGTGCGCAGCAGGCGGGCTCGTCGTACTCGGGGCCGCACGCGTACATCGGTCGGGAATAGCGGGCACGCTGTTAGATATAACACTGTTATTTTTCATATAACTAATAGTGACCAACGAGTGCGTAGATTCTGATTCAACTGAGATGGATAAACCACCCATAAACGTGGTATATATACTTCGTAGCTTGAAACTAACTGTAGTACGAGTAAGGGGGTAAGTCAGTCAATCGAGTAAGCCGCACTCCTTAGACATTAGGTTAGCAGTGCTGCGCTATGGTCCGGTGAATGAAAAAACCGGAGAATTGACTAGTGACGAGACATTCTGTCTTACTCCTCATGGATGGACTCACACCTACATTATAATTCCTTATCGAGGATAAATGTTGGTATCATCAGCCGCAGGAATTACTGTAAATTATGTGCTCTCATAATTTAAAAAAGATATCCTTACTAAGTATGGCGTCTCTCCTGATGCCCAATCATCGTAAGAGCAAGAAAGCTGCGTTTAAAATTCCAATAAATAAGTGCGTAGTGTTCAGAGTAACATGCTTCTAAGTCGCTGGTCGTGGAGTCAATTCCGAGAAACAATATGTGAGAAATAATAATGCTGATGCGTTATTACCCTTGAGAACTAACAAGTAATGCCTCGCCGTTATCAGTAATGAGGTCTCCGGTTTCTTTCTTTCACCATAATACAAACAATGGCGCAATTTTTTTTACCCTAGTAAGGACGCTTTCCTTGTCGCCCCGAATTATTATTGTTAAAGCTTTTTTTGTGTTTTACGGAATAGGTGGCAAACGAGCAAGCAGCTCGCCCGATGGCAAGTGTCTTTAAAGTCGCACGCGAGTGCGTTGCACGTCTTTATAATCACTAAATTTATCTCACGTATTGGTCCTCTTCAGCGCAGGTGGCGGGGTCGTCGTATTCGGGGGCGGTGGAGTAGACGGCGCTCTGTCCTCCTTGCGAGTTCTTGCGTGCGTAGCGGCTGTTCGCGCGGGGCTGGAATTATAAGAGGGTTTGGATCGAAGGTTCCCAGAGTTTTTATTTGAGCTGGTTCCGGTGGACCCCCTGCAGCTATTTCTATCATATTCCCAAAACTCGACAAAAAATGTATCAGTGTATGTGTTCTTAAAATATTATCTGCCTGCATTGATAGGTGAAGTAAAGCCAACATTTTAGTTCTTCACTTCACTATCGTAAGTAAATAAATTTTCGTGAACCCCCATTTTTATGTCGCGCCAACGTAGACCCCCGTCGAGTCTCCCGTGGACACCTGGTCCTCTTTGGGAACTAAGGGTTTAGATGGATCTGTGAGTTAACACATAAATAATAAAAAAATGTATGAATAATATCATTAGTTCTAGTCATATAATAATGTCTTGAAGTTAATATGTTTTAGTGCCTGGGGTACAATGTGTATACTCCGCCTTTACGTAGGACAGAATATAAGTGGTGTCTTATTTGATGTTACGAAACCTATAATTTTATAATTGCAAAGCAAAATTTGATTTGCTTCATCATTTGTTTACATAATTATATTTTCAAATATATCTAATAATATTTACCATGCTCTGAGATCCAGCGCGGGAGTGGGCAGGGTGGTGAGGGTGTGGATGAGCCAAGGTGCCAGCGTGTGCGGGATGGTGGTGGGGGAAAGCCAGCGCCTTGCTAGGGTCCATCTCTTCGCGGAAGCCTAGTAAGTGGAACGTTGCGTACGGGCAGATCTCGTCTTCCATGCCTGGAAAAGCAATTTTTTTATGATTAAGAAGTTTAAATTGGTAACCATAAGTTCAATGGAACTTTGTTGTTAAATATAGTTTGTCAATTATTTACATTAAAAACAAATGAGCTTAATATAAGAGAAGTTTTGAAATTGGCTCAGTAATTTTACTGATTGCAAAATGATACGATTTTATGATAACGTATAGAAATTATACGTTTTTTTTAATTCTGACGCGATTTCAAATAGTTAATAAAATGGGTATGAAACGGATCAGGCAACGGATGATTCACATTAAATCATTTTGTTATATCATATGTAAAGATAAAAAGTACACACGCAACGTTTTATCGAAACGAAATGTTAAATTAGATAGAACTAACAATAAGTAAACTTGAAACATAATTTCACGAGTGCTTTTAAAATGTGAAGAAGAGAAGAAAACGTAGATTGTTTAAATACAGGTAATATTAGGTCCACCTTCCTTAAGTTTTGGTCGAAGTCAGACATGAGTATTTATGGATGGTAGAAAAAATTGTGTATTGTCCCGATTATACCGCCCGTATATGATTTTACCGTAGTAATCGCGCATACAAATATGTTTTAGTATATATTATAGGTTATCTGAGCCGTTCAATTGCCCGTAGAATGTGAAAATTGTGGTCAAATTTGCGAGTATTTTCGTATTATAACATTGTTAGAGTCACGTTACAGCTAGTGTTGCAATTAAAAACAACGAATACCAGCGTGAAATAGCAGCATAACGTTTCTGTATTTCATATGTTCACTGTAGGAATACAGGAACCCATAAAAGGTAACAAAGCATTCTATCTCAGTCCTCAGGGGATTTAACGCATGCGCATCTCTAAACTGTGTTGAGGACAGATGAAGGAAGATGTTATCATTACGACTAGCCGCAATGTCAACCGAAACATGCTGTTGTTGATAAACCGTTGAACTGTTGCAGTTAGAACAAACAGCTTAGAAGCTAGATGAGGAAGAAGTCGTGGCTGTCCACTGCATTTATGAACGTATATAAAGAAGGAAAAGCAGTGAAGTACTGGGTGCATTTGCTTTTTTCGAAATCCATTTTGAACACGTATGTATGCGCCATCGCCTCACTCGATGGCTGTAGCATCAAACTTAACGCACAGTACGAATGACAACCACACGGGTAACCGGCAGTCGCGCTGCCACATTATTAATATTACAACAGTAGCAGAACCTCAGTTCGTTACTAGCTACAGAATGTATGGGTCAGCTCGACAGGGGTAGGATCACTCCTCCTGGTGAGGCTAATCGATGACCCAGATTTGGTTAATACCAACCTACTTAGGCCTGAGCACAGACGCAAGTTTATCGGCATCTCGGTATTTTCTGCAGATGACTTACATAATATGATTCTCCAATCCTCATTTCATCTTCGGACATTAAGACGCACAGCGGGTCTCCAACCGTTCGTTGCGGATATTTCTCGTATTCGGGCGATGCGCTTTTCTTCGTCGTTTTTAATACGAACAGCGAACGATTCGAATAATTTGCCTGCGGCACTATCCGAGTGTAATGTGAGCGGACACTTGCTGATCTCGCGCGTTCTATCATCAACGTCTACATTATCACTTAACACCAGGTGGGATTCTAGATAAAGACTAACTTGTACTCATTTAAAAAAATAAACGCGCCAAAATCCGCAATACTTAATTCTATCCAATGTCTAGAATTAGCGTAAATATAAGAAACTGTTTAGTGCATGATTATATAAACTGCAAGGTATCACTCAATGTATAACAAGGCAACAAAGAGTATACCACAAGTAAGTCGTGATTTATGAAGTCCTAGCTGACCGGCAAATTAGCATGATTGCTCTTAATACCAATTACCAAGTACCCTACATATTAACGCTCAAATTAGGTATTCTATTGACTTGACATCCACGTAAATCCGAAAGGGACAGAATATATTACGTCTCAATGTTTAAGGTTGTCAATGACTTATTATCCAGACAAATTTAATGGAATAAAATGGAATATTGTTAAATTACGTTAACTTAAATATCTCATTACGTGGTATACAATTATTATCTGTTGCATTTTCTTTTACCATGTCCTGCGTAATTGCATTTCGCTCTCTCTCACAATTACTATTACCTTGTCAGATCTATATTTAGTGCCGAGTTTTTGAAGTAACGTCGTAAAAGTGTAAATGCTGTCAACCTCGTCAACGGGTTCTGCGTCAGATAAACTGTGCACCGGAGGAATGCCTTCCGCGTCTTCTCACAATGTTAAATAGGAAGCGAGTTACGTTGAAGTGCGCGATAGAGTCATGACACGAGTAGACCATGCATTCGGAATACCAGACTAAAATAACAGTAAGATGGTGTCAATGATAATTTAGCTTTCCAGGCCGACCCATTTACGACCTTCGTGAATTATTGTCCATACGAGATAGAGCGACGCTGCATCTTAGCTCTAGCAGCAGTAGTCTTGGCTTTACTAGACTAGGTAAGAATCGTAACCTTGCAGAATCTGGTGTTCTGATGAAATGGCATCGCGCTGAAAGACGTTGTTGTATTTCCTTTGATTAACCAATAACAGGTAACGAGGCTTTCGATCTGCACCCTCAGGGATGACAACGCATGTGCTTCCTGAAGCTTTGTTGGCGTTCAATGACTAAATGCAGGATATGGAGGATTATGATCTGCATTCCTAGCTTACCGTCATGTGAACAGTGTGCTGTTTTGTCACCGTTAATCCATAAATATGTAAAATAATGATTCGTTATCGAAACGTTCCAAAAAAAAAAAAACAAACATCTAATTAATTTTGTATTTACGCAAAATGTACATTATTCACATACATATTGGATCATCTGTGTAAATATATTTTATAAGAGTTTTAATTTATTAAATTTCATTAATAAAAATTTTTCTGCAACAACTGACGTTTAGTATTTTCTGAAATTCAAATATAAACCAAGCAATGAATTTGTACAACCAATTATGTTAAGCTTAAATAACGAGCTGCATAAAGACTGGATATTTTTTGCTACCGGAGGAGTATCTTTGCATAGAATAGCACAAATTAAGCGCTGCTGGGTTTCGTACGATAATTGAAATCAAACTGAGACGTATTTAATGTTTAAGGGGCATTCCATCTTATTACCTAAAAGTGATAAACGCATCCGCATCTTAAGTTGTTATCGACGTAGTTTAGTTATCACCCGGATTCCATAAAAAATATTTTTCATAAGGATATTACGTGAGACTGCAAACCTGAAATATCCCCTGATGATGATGAAGGATGACAAGTGATGCGGCCCATTAACACCATTCATTCTCAACAGGGATTTAAAAACTACGTGTCGTACCTGAGGACTGAGATGGAATGCCTGAGAAGTCTACGATTCCTTAGACTAATCGTAAGAAACACAACATAGTTATGCTGTTATGACACTAGTATACTGAGGGCGTGGTTCTTCCACGGTCGAGTGGGCCCATTCATATTACAGGTAAAAACAAGAATATACTAAGGGAGTATTTATTTTAGTTGTATTATGTTTGACGTGTTCAGAGGAAGTCTACGTACGGCAACCGTTACACGGCGATCTACTATGTGCGAAACTGGATGCATTTTTTTTGATAAAATTCAAATGTACTTATATTAGCTTTGTGCTTATGTGAGCGCGAAGAATTTAGCGAAAAAAAAAATGTTGGACCGTAATACAATACGGTATCATTTGTAATATGGAGGGGCATTTTAGACGGATATATATATAGTATGTAATTCTCATTTTAGTTAATTATATAATCTTTTTTTAAGTGTTATCTAATAAAGTTTGAAAGTATTAATTTTACGAAAGTACTTAAAACTTTAAAAATGTATTTAACTCATGGTATTTTTTTATAAAAGAAGGTTAACAGTGTTTTTAACATTCTCGGTGACTATTACAACTAAGCTTAAAACGCTCGTGCTAGGAGATGTGGATAATAACCTCTGTAATTGAGTATAAGTAGATTATGGATCTAATATATGATGTTAATTAGAATTCAAACATTTTTATGATGTGTTTTAATGTAAGTAACTGACCGAGCCGATGTTCAGCCGCTCGGGCACACTCGAGTCAGTTGCTTTCGCGCCCGGGGTCCAAGCCGAGGCTCTCTCCCGGGAACCCTTGTACTGGTTATACATTAATAAAGGTCTCGATTGAGTGCCCTAAGTGTTCGGCTACCTTTAAACCAATATCAGAGTACGTTACAACATATTCAGATATTCTTGCGCCACTTCTTCACGAGCGCCAACGCAGTCCAAAGTGGTGGTAAATTTCGTTAATAATAATAAATTAGTTAATCCGTCAGAATTAACTGACCGAGCCGATGTTCGGCCGATCGGGCACACTCGAGTCCGTTACTTTCGCGCCCGGGGTCCAAGCCGAGGCTCTCCCGGGAACTCTTGTACTGGTTATACATTAATAAAGGTCTCTGATTGAGTGCCCTAAGTGTTCGGCTACCTTTAAACCAATATCAGAGTACGTTACAACATATTCAGATATTCTTGCGCCACTTCTTCACGAGCGCCAACGCAGTCCAAAGTGGTGGTAAATTTCGTTAATAATAATAAATTAGTTAATCCGTCAGAATTAACTGACCGAGCCGATGTTCGGCCGATCGGGCACACTCGAGTCCGTTACTTTCGCGCCCGGGGTCCAAGCCGAGGCTCTCCCGGGAACCCTTGTACTGGTTATACATTAATAAAGGTCTCGATTGAGTGCCCTATGTTCGGCTACCTTTAAACCAATATCAGAGTACGTTACAACATATTCAGATATTCTTGCGCCACTTCTTCACGAGCGCCAACGCAGTCCAAAGTGGTGGTAAATTTCGTTAATAATAATAAATTAGTTAATCCGTCAGAATTAACTGACCGAGCCGATGTTCGGCCGATCGGGCACACTCGAGTCCGTTACTTTCGCGCCCGGGGTCCAAGCCGAGGCTCTCTCCCGGGAACTCTTGTACTGGTTATACATTAATAAAGGTCTCGATTGAGTGCCCTAAGTGTTCGGCTACCTTTAAACCAATATCAGAGTACGTTACAACATATTCAGATATTCTTGCGCCACTTCTTCACGAGCGCCAACGCAGTCCAAAGTGGTGGTAAATTTCGTTAATAATAATAAATTAGTTAATCCGTCAGAATTAACTGACCGAGCCGATGTTCGGCCGATCGGGCACACTCGAGTCCGTTACTTTCGCGCCCGGGGTCCAAGCCGAGGCTCTCTCCCGGGAACCCTTGTACTGGTTATACATTAATAAAGGTCTCGATTGAGTGCCCTAAGTGTTCGGCTACCTTTAAACCAATATCAGAGTACGTTACAACATATTCAGATATACGGCTCCACTACGAATTGTCGGACAATACATGTCTTAAAAATATATATTTTTTGACATGTAGTTTTCCTTCAACATCGAGCACGTGGAAAATCAGTAATCGGCTTATTAAAAGCTACCACGGCCATAAAAAAACATATAGTTAACTTCTGCTTCTAATTGATTATTGTTCGTAATATAAAGACAAAATAATAATTGATTAAGTAATCTAATATAAAACAATTGTGGACTTCGGATTAATGCCTACCGTTGACTTTGAGCATCGCGATAACATTAAGGATGCCATCCTCATCATCGTGATGGTTGACTCTCCACGACTTGAGCTGTCCGTCCTCAAGGGTAACAACGCATCTGCATTACGATTCCTTGTTATGGATGAATGTAGATGTCATGGGCCAAAGAAATCATTTACCATAAGGTCAACTATGTGCTCGTTTATTACTCGCCACGTAATAAAAAAGAAGTCAAGTCCATATTTGACACTGTTTATGGTATTGTGTAACTTTTATTTATGATACAGATTTATAACACACTCGATTAAATTCGCAAAATGCATAGTGTTGCGTTTTATGTTTTACGGGGTCAGCAAGGTTTCTAATCGATTAAAATCATCACCGATTACAAAATTAGGTTCCATCGTTTTTAACCTAAAATATATAATAAATATATGGATATATAATTATTTTACTACTTTAAATATAACTTATTATATTACTTCTATATAATTGGTTGGAAGAGCTGTGGTGCTCAACCGTGATAAAAATATATTTCAATATATTTGAAGTCCGTCAATATGCAGTGGAACGTAGGGTAGGGTAGGGAGAGACCTATACACAGCAGTAGAAGTATATATATATATATATATATATATATATATATATATATGCGACTACGACTACGGCGGTATATATATATATACCGCCGTAGTCGAAATTATCCAGGAAGACATCATAAAATTATCCTTTAAAACTAGCACGAAAAGAATTGTGTTACGGATGCGTCCCCGTCTTGGGCACCCTCGAATCTGTTGCTCTCGCACAACGATCCAAGCCGAGGCTCTCGGGAGCCCTTGTGCTGGTTACCGGCTAATAAAAGTCTCGGCTGAGTGCCATAGTGGATATAGCACCTGGCTTCTGTTAGGTTCTGGGTTCGATTCCCAGCCGAGGAACAATATTTGTGCACCCAATGCTTACGGCACTATAAAAATAATCTAAGCAGTTGATGTTATATGGCAATAATCAGGTGATGTCGTGGTATACGATTAGAAGTTCTTTATCGCTCAGTCACTTTTCAACCCGCTGAAACTATAAAAGCCCTGGGGCTAACAGCGGCAATCAACCCGAAATAAAAAAATCAGCCCCCTACTCAGCGGGCCTCCCGCTCGCGAGTCTAATTAGATAAAGCTGTAGCCAACTGCAATACTCATACACAATTTAAAAAAAGCGGCCATCATCCCGAAAGGAAGAAAAAAACGAAAGCGAGATAATAAATAAGACAAGTAAACTTGCCAAAGCATGAATAGGTCGACACGACGTCGTTATGACGATATTGTCGTCTTGGTAGATTTCGACCACGGTGATATATTCTTGTTATTACATCAACTGCGCGCAATATTTTATAGCGGCGTCCCCTTCCCTATTCCGTATGTAATCCATCATCAATAAGATGGATGGAAGGTTCAGATGCAGTATGCAAGGACTGTAGACACACACATAACACACGCAGACCCGAAAAATAACAATTTGTCGTGCTCAAATATTGTATCATATCGATTTCCACGAAAACTATTCATTTATATTACCATATACCAACATACATCTATTACAGTGGCAAAAGAATTCGATGCAAAAGGTCTCCCCACCCCATCTTCTCGTTCCCTTTACTAAACATTTTAGGTTATGGGGTAGCATGAAAGAATAACTATCTAACTGAACATTTCACTTTGACGACGACTTCTTCAGAGACTTCATAATGAATAAAATTATATTATTTTTAAAGTAACGTTTAACACATGGATAACTATCTATCTGAACATTTCACTTTGCCAACGTCTGCTTCAGACTTCTTAATGAATAAAGTTATTTATCAATCTGATAATTAGTTGTCAATTTATAGTAACATTTAACACATGGATAACTATCTAACTGAAAATTTCACTTTGACGACGACTTCTTCAGAGACTTCTTAATGAATAAAATTATATTATTTTTAAAGTAACATTTAACACATGGATAACTATCTATCTGAACATTTCACTTTGACGACGACTTCTTCAGAGACTTCTTAATGAATAAAGTTATTTATCAATCTGATAATTAGTTGTCAATTTATAGTAACATTTAACACATGGATAACTATCTAACTGAAAATTTCACTTTGACGACGACTTCTTCAGAGACTTCTTAATGAATAAAATTATATTATTTTTAAAGTAACATTTAACACATGGATAACTATCTATCTGAACATTTCACTTTGCCAACGTCTGCTTCAGATTTCTTAATGAATAAAGTTATTTATCAATCTGATAATTAGTTGTCAATTTATAGTAACATTTAGCACATGGATAACTATCTAACTGAACATTTCACTTTGACGACGACTACTTCAGAGACTTCATAATAAAATTATTAGGTTTTATGTCAATCTTATAATTATTTTTAACCAATATTTAAAACATGGATAATTAACTAACGGAATATTTCAAATAGCGATGCTTACTTGATAGATGAAAAAAACGTAAAAGCAAAACTGATTATTATTCCCTGAGGGTTTTATTATTCATAGTCACGGCGGGGTTGCTAAGTAGTCCACATTGCTTTGGTTTTGTCATCTAGATTAAAATCAAGGTGTAATCCATGTACTGCGGGCCCAAAGCGATGTGCCTCGTTTTATTTGGCAATATGGAAATTAAATATATAATCTATATAAATCATCTATCTAATATATATATACAATCTTTTTGCGATTTGTTTATAATAATAAAACTATTTTTGACATATCGTAATCTAATTAATTCATTTATTATAACTCTTCTTCGATAGTATTCTATCGAAAATATATATGTTAGATGAGTAAGAAATGAAACTATAGACGCAATAAATAATCGCAAACCAAAAGATTATTTAACTACATTAAAAGCAAAAGTAACAATTGAACAAGCGATTGTCTGGCTATCGGTTTTTTGTCTTGGCCATTTTATCAGAACTACATATGTGCTTGACGAACAGGCCATATTATAAACATGGATAAACAGGCCCTTAATAAACAAAATTTTTTTCGTATTTGGTAAATGGACCGAACAGTGACCTAACTATTAAGCAAATATACTGTAGGTAACGTAGAATACAAAAAAAAAAGGTAATTTAAGAACGTTATCAATTGTTGTGTTTTATCTTTTTAAAAAATGCTAACAGGTAACGTTGCCTTTAATTGATGTATCGTTACGAAAACCGCGCGAAGAATGACATTAAATGTAGATAATAAATTTTATTGCGTTCGTGACATTATAATTAACTAAACATGTAATGTTATCATTTATATATATATTTTCACATTAAAAAAAATGTTTGAATGTTATGTCTTCCCGAACGGCAATCGTCCATCTTGGTGATATTTGGTTAATACCATACGATATCTGCGATGATGGATCGGTTGCAATGTCGAAGACATAGGACATACGTAAATCACACCACACCCGAAAACAAATAATATGAATGTTGCTTTTATTTATTTTAATTATAGATATTGTCTTCGTTGTCGCCGACTATTATGACTCAGTATATGGGTCATCACGCCTAGATGTGTCACACATGGTATACCCACAAATAGAGTCAGTGCTGTAGTTAATTAATTAGCTGATCGGACAGATGTTGTCTTGTCCGTAATTCAATAAATTTGTTTTTGATCGTTTTGTGAATTTGTAAAAATTATCCATAGTTAGAATCATAAGTGATGATCTTGAGTTGATACAAAAGTCACGTAGAAGAAATCGATCGAGAGTAACAAAAGCACACAGTTCACCTGTGACATCTACATTCATCCTTGACAAGGAATCATAATGCAGATGCGTTGTCACCCTTGAGGACTGAGATGGAATGCCTCGTCACCAGTAATGAAAGGTCTCCGGATCCCTAAACTCAACAGACGAAACACAGCAGGATTATGCTGCTATTTTACGCTGGTATTCTGTGAAGGCGTGGTACTACCCAACTCATTCTGCAGCTAGAAACAAACTGCACTGTAGTTCTACCACTCTCGAAATATATCTCGAGTATATCTTTAGTAACTTAGTAAATATAATCCTTTATACTTGTAGCCTGCATCGGAACCAAGGAAATCGGTGATAGCAATTTTAAATACAGCACCATTATGCTCCTACTTCACACCGGTGTTCTGTGAGGGCGTGGTCCTACCCCGGTCGCGCTGACGCATTCATTCTGCAGATATATTGCGGTATAACAAAATTGTTGTTTTTATTGGTCTGGGTGTGCTCGTTTGTAAAATCTAAAAATACATACATACATACATAAATATATTACGTGTCATAGGTTTTAGAGTACCTGTCTTTTGCGTCGGCAGTCCCGTGTTTTATTTCTTACGGAGGAAGAATATTTATGTATACATATTTCTTTTTGGGTCTGGTGTGATTTATGTATGTCCTGTGTCTTCGCCATTGCAACCGATCCGTCATCGCAGATATCGTCTGGTATTAACCAAATGTCACCAAGATGGACGAGTGCCATCCGGGAAGACATAACATTCATATTATTTGTTTTCGGGTGTGGTGTGATTTACGTATGTCCTATGTCTTCGACTTTGCAACCGACCCGTCATCGCAGATATCGTCTGGTATTAACCAAATGTCACCAAGATGGACGAGTGCCATCCGGGAAGACATAACATTCATATTATTTGTTAATTAAAATAAAAGCTTGAGGTCTGAGATGGAATGTCTCGTCATCTCGAAATTTTACGGTGGTATTCTGTGAGGGCGTGCTCCTTCCTACTCCGGTCGAGCTGACCCATTGTTTCTGCAGTTAGAAACAAACTGCAATTAACCACTAACCACTATTAAACGACGTAAATCAAAATTTCCATCCTCATCATAGCGATGACATTATCTCATGTATAACTTTTCAAAAATCCATTTGTATATTTTAGTTCTTCTAAACAAATCATAATTATGTACAATAACAATGAACTTGAATAGAATTTAATTTTTTTTTGTGCAGTTGTTCGGATGTTCTTTTGCCACGTATACTATAAAAAAAAAATTAATGCATCACTGTGAGCTTTACGCGAAATTTGCTGCAGCACACAACTATTCTGTGCTACTGTGTGTGTAATGCTACTACCAAATACATTTTGTTTGCGGCAACGATAAGGGCCCTCTCGGGTACCCACCCTCGAGGCAGACGCCCTCGCGAAACAGGGTCGCGTAACGGTCCAAACCGAGGCTCCCTCTCGGTGAGCCCTTGTACTGGTTATTATAGATCTAACGGGGAAAAATTTCAAAAACGAATTATATACCTGGCTTATTTCAAAAATGTATTATTATATAAATGATTACATAAATAAAAAATATTTTATGTATGTTATATACTAAATGTTGGTATTCTAGCACTACGACTATGTCTGAAACGAGCTTATGTTTATAGAATTGTAATATATAATTGTAACATTAGGTAATATTTATAAGATATGCACGCTTTCAAGCAGAATATGTGAAACTCTAACCATATCAACATCTTATTGTAAACCATATCCTTGCAAATAAAGATTTATTTATTTATTATGCAGTTTGTGATATTTATTGTGTAATATATAATTTGTTAATATTTTAGGATTGTTTTGTTATTGACACCCAGTCAATGTTTCTCCACCTCAAGTGTTGACTGGTATATAATGCCAAAAGGCATTAAGTCTGCCTATTGTACCCTTTTTTTTTTAAAAATAAAACAAAGTGTTTACTATTTATGCTTAAATATATAAAAAGCGTCAATAGCCTAATGGTTTACGAACTACATAACTTGAGGTCGTAGGTTCGAATCCGCTATTTGACTTGAATTTGACTATTTAAAAAGCATTTTTAGCTTAGTTGTAGTGGTTAACCGGAATATAATTAATAGCATTGCTAATATACTTAATAAAAAAGAAAAAAAAATAGAGATAATAAATTCGACTAGAATGGCGATATTGAACTTACCTAGTCTCACAGAGCCTTAACCATTACAGGTTATGGACGATTCATCACGACGCATCTAACAACACCTCAATTATTATAATTCATTAGGCTTTTTGGATGCTATGTAGCAATCAAAAATCCAACAGAATACAGTTGAAAACTTCTATATCAGTCGGGTTAAAAAAAAAAACAAGTAACTGCGACAAAACTTGATATATTTCTGCACACTGTAAGAAAATACAACGAAATACTTTTTAATACAATATCGAGCATACAGACGAGTTTTTGGGACTTAAAGCGAACGGAAAGAATTTATTTTTTTTATATTTATGAATACCCCATATAAATAATTAGTTATTAGCGTTAAATATTTATCAAGTTTCCCCGTTAACCATTCCAAATAAGTTAACGATGGACGTAGATGGGCTGCAGTCTTTGCTGATTATCAGTACTGTGTGTTTGTTTGTCACCATTAAAGTGATGTTAAAACCCTGGTACGGTCGTATACTAAAGTTTACTCTTTTCTTCTTGCTCGATATTAACATTAATAAAATTCTCGTTAACGACAAAACTAAGCTTAAATGCTTATCCTAAATGTTTCACCACTATAAGGGAATAGCGGATTCAACCTAGATCATTTGGTTTTGCAGACCGTACTCTAATTAGGCTAATAAATATCAAAATATATATTTCTATACGCCATCAAATTATCGCAACTCAGAAAGATGTATTAGGTGCATTGGTTACACATATTTCAGTAGCCACGCTATCTATAAATAAATTGTAAGGACCTTGACTTCCAGTTAATCTATACATATAATAAAATCATAGACTTTTTGTCTGTACTTTTGTTAGATAATCTCAACGTGTATCAACTAATTTGGATGTTATGTATTATGATATGCTTAGGTAGTATTTAGTGTTAGTTTTAATTGATAATTGCTTTTTAAATGTTTTTAATGTAAAAGAATTTTACGTCATCCCAGCTTTGATCAATTATTACCAGTATTCTAAGACTTGTACAGATTTTGTATTTACTAACATTTTTAACACATGTGCATCTTAAATCTTTGTTTAGAATCAAATCTATTCTATTAATTTCCAGTCAACTCTAGCATTGAGTAAACTGTGTTCGAATATCATCTTTTGTTTCAAAAAAAAACTTGGCTCTAGTAACGGTCCATCAATCTTCAGTGGCAACGTACCAAAAAAAAAAAGGAGATAAAAAAGATATACCTGCGAAGTCTCTCCGTTTATTCGTTTCAAGGAAGCTCATAATGGAATGGTAGTGATTAAAATGACGTTTGACAAATGAAATAAAGAAAAATACGAGTTATAAAGTTACTGGATATTTTTTTAAATTCACTGACAGTTGAGTTGCCAGCCTCGTTAATTTCTTATAAGCCGCAGGCGATATTGGGATCTGTTATATTCCTTATATCCTAAAATATTTCAATTCCCATACTTCCTTCCTCTAAGCTCTAGCATTAGTCAATGCCAGATTTAAAAAATCAAACAATATAATAATGCCAACTATCTTCTTGTACATACATTTCACTGATCACAATTTATTTACGTTTATCAGACTAGTCTAATTGGGTTACAAACATAGAAGTAATATGTTCTTAGTATAACATATCAAAGCCGCAAAAGAAAAGCGAATTAACCTCGTAACAAATGAATCGATCAAATATTTGAGAAAATCTACAAGTTAACAGATTTAAAAATGGTTGAACTTTGCTACAGGTAGTATCTAACTGGTACACGAATGGGTCGACTATGGGAGATAGTGTAAAGAGACGAAGGTTGTCTTCAGAATATATCAGTTCCACTGTAGTAGTCATGTCATACACAAAGAGTACATTCGGTGGAATAGACTTGTGGAGATAGGTGCATCTGTCAGTGTAGATCGATATATAGAATAGTAATAAATAAATAGTTAGTAACATTGTCAAAATTTGTTTATATTAGAATATATATAATTTTTTGTTCTTCTGGTATATTGCGGCATCATGCGACACTAATAACCAACTCATATGCACTATGTTTATTTTTAATATAACCATAGATAAAGTTGATATAAATATTTAGTTGTTGTCCCTTTCAAACATATGCAAAACAACTGACAACTCACTCTCAACCATGGAATACTATTACTACCCACATTACGCCAAATAATTTTTGTCAGTGCCACATTAATTGCCTCCCGATAATATGACAAATCGTGGTCACCCTTTTTTGTGCGTTGTACTCCTCAATGTTCACCATTTAAGAGTACAACGCAATGTTGTCCATAGTACATTCTTTTTCAATTGTTAGAAAGGCTTAAGTTTTTAACAAATTCATAGTATTAACGGATATACATGAATCTCAAGTCTATAAAAGAAACAGTAAAAACACTGGTTATAATTAATTAAAGGACTTCCGCAGAGTTTACAAATTGAAACACTGAATTCAGATGAAAATTAAGGTTAAGCATTAAGAAAGGAAATTCTGTAGCCTAAGTGGTCATTTACTGGTGCTCTTACCTTATTTCATTTACTTTTTGTGTTATGGGTGTGATGTTGCATGATATTAGGGTGGGTAACAAATGTGTTAAATTTTTGTAATAAATTAATTTTTGGCAACAGAATAGAGAAATACTTAATAATAAAAGAATTATAATACATGGAATTATTGTAAATCTAAGCCTTTAGTTTTACAGAAAAAACGTAGATGTCATAATAAAATGATAGAAAGTAAACTTCTTGAGTTTACTTCGTAAAAGTAGGAAGACTTAAACGAAAGAAAATATTTATTTATGTGAAACATCCTGTATTTTAAATAAACAACCTTAAATGACTAAGGACAGAACGTATGA